>KN834756.1:213281-226011 GCA_000827265.1 Collybiopsis luxurians FD-317 M1 | reverse complement strand
ACCTGTATTGGCATCCCAAATTCTCACTGTTTGATCACCAGAGCCTGACACAATTCTGGTTCCATCAGGAGAAAAAGCCACTGATGATACCCAATTTTCATGGCCCTCGCAGAGAATGACCCAACTGGGCACCTGTATTGGCATCCCAAATTCTCACTGTTTCATCATGAGAGCCTGACACAATTCTGGTTCCATCAGGAGAAAAAGCCACTGATGTTACCCAATCTTCATGGCCCTGCAGAGAATGACCCAACTGGGCACCTGTAGTGGCATCCCAAATTCTCACCATCCTATCATCACAGCCTGTGACAATTTTTGTTCCACTGGGGGAAAATGCCACACTATTAATATTTGATTTTGGAGAAATTACATTTTTTTTAACAGTCTGTGCCAGAATTGATCTGTTCTGTATACTGATTGATTTTTTAACTCTGGGTTTCAAGTTAAATTTGTTCTCCCAAAATGGTATAATACTAATGTACAAATGTGGTGTCATTCCCTGTACATTGCTGTTTCGGAAACTTGTGACCAGGTCCCGAAGATTCTGAAGCATTGTTCTGATATCATCCATTATTTGGTTGTTCATAAAACTCTACAAAATTATTGTCAGTACATCTTTGATCCTCTATCACTGTGTGATTTTCTTAGTACTTACATTGATTGTTTGCTGTATTACTTCTTCACACTCCTGCAGTTGAGTGAGTAAACTCATGGCTTCAATCCAATAGATCCCTCTTTCTATTACAAATTTGTTCAATTTCTGAATGATATTCTCATTCCATTCAGATTGGATGCAATGGAAACCCCAAAACTGGCACGAATATTGCAATGTTTCTCCAATCACATTTGCCACCTGCTCTTTGATTCCCACTACTTCTATATCTTTTTTAAATGAGGAGGGAAGCCTACACATATTGAACTGAAGTTTTTCCAATTCTTGAAAACATGACAGGCCCAATTTGTAATGATTTAGTTTTGCATTATACAGGGATTGGTATTTCATAATAAAGTCAGGGAATGAAGCATGAAAGGTGTAAACAGCATTGTTCTTTTCTGAGATATGGAATACTGCCTGAAGTCTCCCAATGAGGCCTTGCACAATATCTACTTCCAAATTCATGAGTTGCGCAATTGCATTGCATGATAATGGCCTTCCTAATGAGATAATTGTATGAATAATTCCCAAGTCTTCTACTATCTCATTACCCTGTGAATACTCCTTGAAAATTGCACTTTCCACAATGGTAGTATACAAGGCTTCCAAACCTCCACTCCTGTCACCCTGATTCAATGATTCTTCAAGTCTCTTTTTTTGTCTTGTAATGGGCTGCTTATCATCTTTCACAAAATTTACAACTGTTGCAGCATAAATGAAGAGCTTTCCAGAAAGACTGACAAGGGATTCTACTTGCTTCCTTGTGGAATATATGTCCTTCAGCTCTTGTTCAACATATGTTTTTATATCTGCTTGAACAAAGCTTTCCTCCACCTGGTGAAGAATAAACTCTTTTACTTTAGAAAATGCTTGCAAATTTGGTACTGTACTCTGCATCTTTTTATTGATCTCCTGCTCTGGCCGGCTTGTGAACAGAAACTTTAGGCCCTTGAGCTGACCATCCTGGATGGCATTTACCAAAGGCTCCAGTACACTGGAGATACCCTCGCACTCATCTAGGGCATCCAAGACAAAAACTGGAGCATATTGTTCCCTTTTGAAAATGTCTGAAACTTTTTTCCAAGGCTCAATCAAGAGATGTTTCACTTGCTCATCTGGCTTTTTGGTAGCAAGAGTAAGTCTTTGGGCTAGTGCACTATTAAGTGCATTGGCAAACTCCCTAGAGAACTCAGCCAGTTGACAAGATAAAGTAGGAATGATCAACTTGTAATCTCGGCATTCTGGAATTTGCCTAGAGCAAAAGAAAGACCCTGCAAGGATTCCTTTTGCTTTCAGTTTCTGGCATACGGACATAGCAATGGTACTTTTTCCTGTCCCAGCCATGCCAGATATCCAGTAGCCTGATGCCTGAAAAGGATTGAATGGGTTTAATGGAGTTGCCCATTTTTCAATGTCTTCCAGAATCTGAACTCTGGTGCCCGGATTACAGAATCTGCGGTCATTTTGAATTCCTATATCTGTGTCAAAGAAGGCCTGAGATGCATAAGGCATCTTTAACCAGAGCTCATTGGCAACACCAGAAGTGGGATCTAGTTCCACGAGCTTAATGCCAGACAGTTGATAATCTAGGTTGTCCACTCACAAGTTATATTTACATCCCTCCCAGCCGCACTGAAGATGGGTTGATTCATGGTAAAATAAGATGCATTTTGCAAAATGCTTTCAAGTTTATAGAAGATTAACAGTGCATCTGAAATTGACAATATGACTTAATCGTACCTGTTGTTAATGGACTGGGAACCATATTCAACATTCCTAATCAGAAAGTAAGATTTTATGCTTAGACTGTATCAAATGACTGACCTATTGTATCGATCCATGAGTTGTTAATTCTTTGAGGCCGCGTTATCTCAAGCTGCGTAAATCGTGGAACGAGATATCCAAACTGGTGATGAGAGTCAACAGGTGTTTGCAATGTCACTGCCAGTTCTTTATATATGCTAAGAGAGCCGATTATAGCCGGTTGTTCGGTGCTTATAGTGAAAATTAAATCTCAATTCGTTTGGTTTCTAGAAAGATTGCTCATTTAATTGAATTGTTACAGCACTGGTCGTCTACACCGATGATCGATAAACCCCCCATGACTGCTCCGATTAACACTTTTCATTAATCCAAAATTAGCACAAATGGGTCGAATGATGGGCGAGGATGAACGTTGAAGGGTGTTCAGCGGCCCTTTTTTACTCACAGTTTGAATGTACGATTACTAAAGATCCTATCTCTCAGGCTATCGTTCTTCTATTGAAGGATTTGGTCAAAAAACGAGTCAATACAGGTAAATTTGTGGAAGACTGCTAACCTCAGGCTTCTTATATATCCCTTACTTGTAGCGCGCCGCGCTCTGTCTTTCAATTTGTTGAAGAAAGCTCGGTTGCAGACTACTCCCCTTAGCCAAATCGGTCGACCATTTTCGGCTCATCGGTCCGTACGACTCGGCGCTTAAAGCTAGACGCTTCTCTCGCCCAACTCTCGCTTGTCCGGTGTCATGGTCATTATTTCATGACTCGAACACCTGGCCTCTAATCGTAGCATCGACGCTCCATTGGTGTTTTTCAAACTGTTATATCAAAATCCTGAGTATTACTCCAGGATCAACATACGCTCTTCCGCTTCATCGTCGCTTCAGTATCAGCGCTAGGTCGAGCACAAGTGCATCCTCCTAAGCCAATGTCCAAAGTCCCACCAGTGATCCATATACCAAAAATATCCGTGTACCCGCTCGGAGCCGGGAAGCATGCTCAGCCATTGTTCACCTTGGAAGGAGAAAGTTGGACTGTTGGAGGTAGCAACGACCAATGAGCTAGAAGAATATCGTGATTGATGTATGTTTTACCCGCCTTTATCATTTTCCTTGTTCCAATTCTAACACTTCTTTGTTTCCCTTTCATAGACCCTCCTCCGCCGTTATCGAATATCTCCACACCCTCCTCTAGCTGGCGGTCTCTTCCCCTTTCTCAATCCCTCTTGCCTCCGCCAATATCCAGGAGTATCCATCATCTCCTTCGGACACCGGAAACAAACTGGAGGAGGATTTTATGATTATGCAGCGTGGTACGGCGCTGTACAAGAAGAATACACGGTCGACTTACCCTTTGACAACCATGGCGAACACGTAGTTTTCAACGAGTTTTCATGGCAAATTCAGCAGAGTAAGCGGTGGCATCTGGCTGGAGAAAACGGTACGTAGGATACAGGCCATTCCTATTCGATGTTCTCTAAAATATGATCTCGGTAGGATTCGAAAAATCAGCCTTTCATTCATCACAGACGACCATCCTCCTACACCCAAACTCGCTACCCACCTTGAGATATATCATCTCCCCTCGATTCACTGCGCAAAACTTCATCCCATTTCCGTCTCTTCTCTCGACCCTGCTCTCGTCTCCCTACCACCCTTCTCCGTTCCGCAATATCAACCCTGTCTTCAGAACTCTTGAATGCCTTCCCCCGACGCGCTAGCATGACCTGTGGGATGTGTATAGCACAGGGTCCGATAGGGATCTCGTGCCGAAGGGGAAGAGGGATGTAGGGCGTGGATTGAGTATACAAGTCTGCGGCGGCCGGGAGTGGAATGGGGTAGGCAGGGGAGGATGTGAGGGTGCATTGGAGGGTCGGGATGGGCGGGAGGAGGAAAGGTGGAGGGTTGGAAAGGTTTGGGAGGTTGGGGCCGGAGGCTTGAGGCCGTGCGAGCTCGAGCTCTAGTTCCACAGGTGCAATACTGTGGTCACAGCGGGCTCAAGAACGACGAAACAAACTCTCCCCCTCCTCTTACTGAGCCTCGGGCCTCTCCTCAGATACTACTTAGAGCGCGCGTCGCGTCGCTGTGTTACTCAAAGTGTTCTTCAATCCCTGGGCAGCCAACGCTTTCAGTTGCAGATCTGGGAACGACTTCCTGCACTAACCAAATGTATTATTGGGGCAGTACGGGTAATAAGAGTAGTCGCAGTAGCAGTATCCGAGCTCGGCGTCAGTGGGACAGGCGACGAAGTCCTCCCACTGGAACTATAGCTGTTACTGCTTTGCGCAGTGTAGTACGAGAAAAGAGTGCTCCGACTCGCAGAGCCCATTCCCCCATCCCTATCCCCGCCACCTTCATCCCTATCTTTCTCACCTCCACCCCCCATAACCACATCAACACCCACAAGCTCCCCCATCTCCACCACCTCTCCCACCTCCGTCGAAGTAGTGGTGAAACTCTCCATCGCAGCCGCCATACTCAAACTATTCGCCCGACTCGGCGGATCACTCCCTGTCCCCGTAAACTCCATCTGCGGACGACTCATCGTACTCATCGGGGTGAACTGGTCCTGAGACGACCCAGATACGAGGCTCACAGCCAACTCTCGGTTCCCGAGACTTTCGATGGTGGGCATGCGTCGGACGAAACCGTTGAGGATGCGGACATGGTCGTCTTGCGCGCCAGGGAGGGGGAATAGGGGTGGGAACTGGGGTGGGAATGGGAGGTTGGTTGGGTTTTGGTTTGGGTCGGGATAGTTAAAGGTTGGGAAGTTCGGGTAATTGGGGCTGTTGGGGTTGGGACTGTTGGTCAAGGAGGTGGAGGTGGTGTTATTGTATCCATATCCGTATCCGTATTCATCGTAATAATACTGCTGCTGTTGATGTGCTCTAGGCCGAGGTAACGAAGTATATATATCCCGCGGCTCAAGAGAAAATGGGTCTTCCTCTTCCTCCTCAACGAAACTCTCGGATCACACTGGGCGTAATGCATCATCTGCGTCCCTAGATATTTGAGATACAAGTGCACGAAAGTGGTCTGCAAAGTTGTTGAGCTCCCTGTTGCTTTGGGAGTTCGTGGAAGGGGTGCTGGCGGTAACAGTATTCGCAGTCGCGGGCACATGATTCACCGATCGCATTGGAGGATAATCCTAGTCAACTTCTGATAAGGAGGACGACATGCGCAAGACTTGGACCGACCGGTACAGTAATCTCGAATCCACAGTCATACCCACCCAAGACTCTTGGGAGGTGCCAATACCAAGGCTTTCACTCGCACACCGAACGTATATGTTTTCTGTGCTCCTCCTTACTTCCTTACTAGGCCTTACTTCCGACCTGAACGCGGGTTTTACGGCGACAACGTACTTCTTCACAGCGCCTCGTTGCTTGACCAAGTACACTACACTGGAGATTCAGTGTCCCCTCTCAGATCTCAGAATGACTTGGAGTCTGGATTCTCTGGACCTTGATTTGCTATAGGTAAGTACTTGCCACTGAGAATCACCAATGTGGCCAACACTAATCTACAATTCAAGCTCGATGAGTACAGCTGGTTCTTTTCAGCCTGCGGAAGTGACAGAACCACCCATCACCATCATGATTACACTCAAAGAAAAAAACAGTCTGACTGAAAGCTTGAAGATGGAGTTACTTTACTGTCTATATTCTGGCAGCAGCCACGGTAGTTGCTGAGGCAGGGAACTGTTCAGTGAATCAGTTGGCAGAGAAAGACAAGGTGTGACGGGAGCAGCTTTTCTACTCCATTGGAAAACCGGTCAACTTGAAGAAGGTGAGTTATGGTTTGGACGATGAAGAGGGGATTATTGCTGAGAGAGGTGAGCAAATAAACAATATACCGAATTCAGGCCATTGGAGTGTTACAGAATTTTGGACATCTGCTGCCTAGTTTTCAAGGCTAAAGTGTGGTAGATCTCATGCTATAGATTAACCAAATTGGCTGTCTATACACATAAATTTCATGTTGAATTCAAGAAGTGTTTTAAATCGAGCACTCGGACTAAAGAAGATATGATCAATTACTAGCATGCTTACCGTTTGCCAGGAGCAGCAAAGCCAGTGATTTTAATGCCTATGGTAAAAGCCAGGAGAGGTCACGATCTTGAACTAATACTTGTCCCACATACCAGGGGTGGGCTGTTTGGCAAAGCAGTCTTCCTAGAAACCAGCTAAGAGTAATTCCCCTTGTCGGAAACTAGAAGGAATTTTGGAGAAAGTTCATTCACAATATCATTGATAGGTAGCGGTCTCATTGAGAGAGGTGAGCGAATCAACGACGTACTGAAGCCAGTCTGGAGCATTAAAGAGTTCTCCGACTTTGGGTTTTCAGCCAAAAAAGTAGTCATATGTAGCACTTAATCCAACAGGCTCATCAATTAACTGGTACAATTTGTCGGAAAAACCCAAATTTGCTGATCAGGCCTGATGGAATGGTCAGCGCATATCAGGTTCCGGGGTAAACCATATCAGGCAGTATCAGACGGTATCAGTTCTGGTCACACAGACCCGAACGCAGTATTTTGAGTATTCTGAGCACTACAGTAGAACAAGGTTGATCCTCTGATTCCATAACATTTCGAGCTATCCAATACAAAATGGGCAGGAGGATAAACATTTTGTTCACGTTCCTCCGAGCTCTCTTTGCTACGTCAGAAATCCATGTAATTCAGTTTCAAGATAGCGGTTTGGATTTCAATGACCTAAACAGTGGAAACGGATTCAGCAGCGACAATAATACATAGAATCCCCCACAGCATTTGAAAAAGAAATGATGTTATTACTCTTGTATACAGTCCGTATCAGCCCATATCAGGACTGATAAGGCTGTATTTATTCAGTGTACGTTCTGGTTATATTCATGCCCGCTTGACGCAGTGGTAAGTTGTGTGTTATACTTTGAACTAATGTAAGGTTCACAGTTCCAAATGTGCATGCGACACTATATGAGCAGCCACACTCTTTACTCTACTATCTATCTATACTCGATTTATATAGGTCTATTACGGGAGAGACAGCGGAGAAACAACAGTTTTGTATCTGAGTCCGATCCTACCTGACCAGCCCTGACCACGCTTGACCACCTCGATCAGACAAACTGATCTGCCCATCTTCACCTCTTATCTGGCTGATCAACCGCCGATCTCTATGACCTGACCACACCTGAGTAGACGATATAAGGCCTGATGTTGGTATTTTGACTTTTTCTGACAAATGCTTGAGTCATATTGGATTATTGAGCTTAGATCTATACGGCGGCAACATTCGGGAGCTCAACAAGCAAAACTCTCAAATACCTGCAAGTCCAAATCTTAAATCCCTTCATAGGCTTGTCATGGCCGGAATGGAAGGTCTGTAATGGTCCGACACTCAAATTGCATATGGACACATCTATAATGCAATATTGCAAACTTCGTAACAACTTCAACTCTGAGCACCTTGCTGACACAAGTAACACAATATAACACTGTATCTTTTTTACTACAAATTCATGTTTGAATTTGTCTGAGCACAAATTTACTTTCCTTTTATGGTATGGTTGATGAAGCTGACTGCCAAGAAATCACCATATAAGGCACAAGCTGTCAAAAAAAGTTCCATTACATTCATGGGATTGCATGCATTATGTGAATTTGTGGTCATGAAGATACAGTAGTATAATAGTAGCAATTACAGTTTTACCACTGGCTAACCATACTATAAGTATAGTTAAACGATATTCAATTTTATCCTTACCTGCAGGTGACTTGCCAGTAGCCTCAAAAAATATATCATGCAAGTAACCGGCAGGTAAACCCACGACCGGCATAAGGAAAACTGGCCAGACAGGTACCAGCGCCATCTGCCTGCAGGTCCTGGCCTGATCCCAGGTCTTGTGTTTCGGTGACCGGTTACCTGTGCTGCAGGTCCGGGTCAAACCTGACCAGGACTTGTGGCAAGCCTTACTGATATTTCACTGGCTTAGATATTCTTAATATGTACTAGTACTAATGATAAAATTATGCCTCATATATAAGAATGAGTATATATCTTCTCCACCCTTGTCATTCCAGCTGGATTTGTAATTTTGCATCCTGTACAGTATACATGCCATTTCTGACACTACAAATTTTCTTGACTCAATTATTCCATCAGCAGAAAGCCAACCAAAAGGATTTTATTTGCAGGTGGTACTGTATCACAAGAATCCTCAATGGGAGTAAACCAAAATTGTCTTAATGTATGTGTTTTGATTCCAGTACAGCTTGTGAGTATAGAGATATGACCTCAAGTGAGTCGGAGATACAGGCCTTGGAATCCAATATAAAGATTCTTTAAGCAAGGATATGGGAGTTAGAAGCTGCGCAGGAGGTTGGTGATAATGAATTTAGTTTGCATCAATCTTGTGAACTTACCTGTTCAGGATCCTGGTGACGATTCGGAGGGTTAGGGTAGGGGAGGTGTTTTGATGGGTGAGTAGGAATTGGTATTCTTCATAAAACATACCCATGTTCAACTGATTCCAAACTACTTGTAGACTTATTTAATTGAAATCATTTGCCACAGGTACAATTTGTTCATCTTCATCATATGTCTGGTCTCAGTGGATTCTGAATGTTGAGCAGGAAATGATGTTGCACCCATTGTGTCAGCGACTTGGAGCTACTGCAAATTACGAGTCCGGAGTGAAATGAAGGAATCATCCTTGTCGGGGAGTTTGGTATCACAGCCGTGACAGAATGCTTATGTTTTTCCCTGTATATGGTCTGTGTAAATGTGACTGCTCTGTGACCTTACAGCAACTTTTGTTTTTTTGACAAGTGATCATTTCTCGGCAAATTCCATTCAAAGGTGGCAGGCACTTATTGTACCACTGAGAAGCTTCACATGTGCAGCTTCCATTTCAGTTCCATTATACTTCTTCTCCCCACTCTTCTTCCTTGAGTCCTGTCGATGCATGGACATCCATTTTTCTTTTGCCCTTACTTTTTCTGCCTCTCATGTCTTCTAGCTAATTACCAATGCCTCTACAGATCTCTGTGTTTCCTTGTGTGTAATTCCCTTTTATTTGCCATGCAGTACTTTCATTTTTATCCTTGCTTTTTTTGCTCTCAACTTTTCTGTCTCATTCACATCAGGAAAAGTACCTTAAGCCCAGGCAAATACAAGAAGCCTGAGGGTGCCCAGGAAAATGGACAAATCCTAGGAACTCTCAGGCACTCTCAGGTACTCCAAGTTGCTTAGGTTGCTTAGGCTTCCCAGGTTTTGGGCCAATTCCTGGGCTCCCTGGAAGATGTTTGAAAATAACCTGAGAGTCCCTGAGGGCTCCCTGGGGCTCCCTGGGGCTCCCTGAGGATCCCAGGAGCAGAAATATTCTAAATGCTACAAATCATGCAAAATTACATTGCAAATATACAGTTATGCATTATTCTTGTGTAAATGTACAACCAGAACATTTATTTGGTGAGAATTATGCAGAGGTTTTCACTTTTTTTATGAATCACATGATGAGCTCACTGTGAACTGTCTACAATCAAAAAAATTTTCCCATGGTCCAAACATGCACAACATTATTATAACTTATTGTATATATACTATGTACATATGTATAGGCTTTGTGCTACACAAATATACTGTGCTCAAGTATGTAAAGTCAATACAGAGCTTACATTAGTATAATAAACTGTACTTAAAGTATAATAACTGACTAGTAAAACTGAAGTAATAGGTAACAATAAACCATTACAGCTATATAATAAAATACAATACTACAGTACATTAAAAGCTCTACAAGAGTAGGATATACAGAGTAGAATAAGTAGAAGAACAGATGAAAATATATTTATTATTTCACATTTATATATTGAAGCCTTAGGACACCTGAAAAATCCCCAGGGATCTTCAGGGCAGCCTCAGGGATCCCCAGGGACTCTAAGGCTCCACAGGATTTGGGGGGTGTCCCTTGGCATCCTGGGCAGCCTATGTAGCCCAGGACTCCTGAGAAGCCTTAAACTGCCTGAGGACAACCCATAACAACCCATATGTGCCTGGGCTATAGGGCCTTTTTCCTGATTGGCAAATGTTTGCACAGTTGATCCACTATCCTCCAGTCTCTTTTTTAGTGCATTGTTTGTTCCCTTTTTTTACCATATGTTCCTCTTACATTCTAACATCATCTTGTAGCCTCAATTGTCACAACAATCTTCTCTGTTTTCTTCCCTTTGCTAATATGCATGCTTTGCACTATGCCAACTGCTGGTGTTTCATGATTGTAGAATCCTTCCTCTGCTGTGCAATGAAGGTTGAGTGTGTTTTCTTGCTTTTTTTACAATACTGTCAACATTGGCTGATTTCAGTCTCTTATGGTATGTCGTGCCCACTACTCTTGAGCTAAACTAATTTTTGTATGCATAGGCAATGACTGGGGCTATTGTTTCAGGATCAACTGTTCTTCAGTTTTTTCCTGTGAATTTTTCCCTGACTCCCATCTCAACATGTACTGCTATGTGGATCATTGCATTGTTCAATATTGTCTCAAAGGGATCATATACTTTGCAGATGAGTGTCATTTCATATCAAGGATAATGAACAATGAAGGGTTTGTTTTTGTGCATGGAGGTATGGTCAGTGGTGGCCTACTGGTCTTTAATGCAGAGATTCCAATTATGTTGATTTTTATGTATGCAGGGGAAGCCAAGCATCCGTGGCTTTATATGTGCACATTTTAGTCAAACCCGGACTCGTAATTGCCGCACAATCCATCACGGCGGCCCACTCTCACAAGTAGCCACCAGGTATAACACAACTTGGAGCTTCAGAGACAAGAGGGGGGCAGAGAAAAGAGATGTTATTCTAGCCTAATAACAAGAAAGTATAGATGAGAGCAGAGCTAAAGAATACACTCTCTTGTATCTAACTATATATACTCTGTAAGTACAGTAGCCCTATATCCAAGTCAGGGAAGTGGTGATCATACATGCTAAAACCATGTCAAAAAAGGAAGGGAGTTAATAAGTGATAATTGGCACCATGTCACTTATGTGCAGGAGTTGATCATATGGAGGAAAAGGCGAGGCATGGGTGAAGGGTAAGAGATAAGATGGATAGATAAGAAGTGAGAGATAAGATGAGGAGGTTAAGATTGAAAGATAAGATGGACCTAGTAGAAATAGGGGTTAATAAATGGTAAAAAGGAAATAAAAGGGAAAGAAATAAAAGGAAAGATAAAATGTAACCATAACATATTGGGGAATGAGAATGATGGAAAATGTTGTCAGGCACCTGAGTCACAACAATAAACAGGAGACACACATGTGAAGCATTAATTCTCTCAACTGGGACAAGACATTTAGTTCAATGATGTAATAGGAAGAGGGAAGAGCTCCATGTTCCAGACAACTTGGGCATCCTTCAACACAATGATTCTACAATGGCAGTAGGAATCCATTGGGCTTAACTATGGAAACTTGTGTATGCAAAACTTTTTGTGTGATTATATGCAGATTCTTAGTATTATACACTCCTGCAAATGACTATATTTATCTTGTGTTTGTCATTAATAGATGTGTCTGGCAATGGGACAATGAAATAAGAAAAACAGCAGAACTTAGATAAATGTTGATGAGAACAGGCTTCAGGCATGGCCAGCAGAGCTGAAAGGAAAAATTGATATGGTCCGATTGCATAAGCAACAATTTGGGGGGAAAATACTATTAGTTCCCAGCCATGTGGTTCACTACAGAGGCTTAGCCTTATTAGACAAAACTCTTTAATTGGGTTCTCCATTGTTGCAAGTTGCCCACTTGTCTCCATATACACAATCACAGAAAGATAGTTTAGTATATCCTTTCTGTGAGATGATGCATGTTGTTTTTGGAGTCCATAAAAAGTAGCAAAAATGAGGAGGGATCCAGAAAATGGGATGGGAGATATCAGGGAACCTTATCCATCCATCAGTTGTCAATGTCCAGTTTTTGTAATCTAAACTGGGAGAATTAGTATCAATGAGAGAAATATCAGCTTTTGTGAATGTGGTTGATGATTGATAATTGGCTAATGTGACTGAATATCTATGACCCTGTAGAGAATCACCTGGCTGAATGCCTATAGTGGCATCCCAAATTCTGACTGTTCTATCATTAGAGCCAGACACAATTCTGGTCCCTTTAGGAGAAAAAGCCACTGATGTTACCAAGTCTTTATGGCCCTGCAGAGAATCACCCCACTGAGCACCTGTAGTGGCATCCCAAATTTTCACTGATCTGTCTAAAGAGCCTGATACAATTCTGGTTCCATCTTGAGAAAAAGCCACTGATCTTACTG
>KN834756.1:171913-202043 GCA_000827265.1 Collybiopsis luxurians FD-317 M1 | reverse complement strand
AATTTCGCAACCCTAATGATGTCTAATTTCAATTCAATTACTTCTAAATATGGTGTACTTTAGGGTTGCATAATTTTTTTTGAATCACGAGTGAAATTGAATAAAGATGACAGGTGGGATTGATAAGATATTTCCAGTGAAATTTGGATCATTTTGTGAAAATAATTTCAGTAGGTTTTACTGGTGAGATTTATTCAAATTTTCCATTGACATTTTTCACTTTTTTAAATACAATTTTCTAGTGTAAAAGGAATCATATTCCTAATAAATTTTTGAAAGAGAAAAACTTTGATTTTTGATATAAAATTTTGGTGATAATTTCGGACAGAAAATTTTGGGTCCGCCGCAGTGAAAAGACCTTAAGGTTAAAATCTTTGTCAACTATATTTCGCTTCCAGAGCCAGTTTGAACCATGTTGAATGGTTATAATAGCCTTAAACAAGTCTATTCAATGTTTCCTAAATGTCATATTGAGAATGAATTCTCACCATCTTGGAGCCTCTCCTGGTACCACTTCCATTGCCAAGGACTACTAGAAAGGCCATTGACGGACTGGTTTTGCCAAGTCTCAGGGTTGTCATTAGCATGCCCTGCATTCTGTCCCAAGAGGTGGTTACCGCTGTTTGCATAAAGTTTTGCAGGTTCAATTTGTGCAGCGCTTGTCTAGTTGTATTTGCTTGCCCTATATATTTGATGGCCCAGGCCCAGGGAACCACCATCCGACAACACCACCTGCGAGTCAATCGCTATTGCAATCAATGGTTTGTTCTTTCTTTAGGGATAGGCTCGGTTTCCCACTTTTGGATTATATAGAAACCCTACCAAACTGCGAAACTTTATGCAAACAGTAATAGGTTTCTATATAATCCAACAGTCAGAGATAAAGAACAAACCGATTGACCCACGGGTACAGTGATTTGCATAATTCTGTCCCTCTTAGGAATCTACATGTTGGTTTATTTGTTTTTAATAATTGACTGAGTCCAGACTCTGTTACTATACAAAACATACAAGAAAGCAATGAGAAATGACTGGAAAGAACTCCTTCGGATTAGTCCCAACCAAACTGACTCTTTCTCGTGAACATTTGTTGAACATCTCGTGAGTTTTGTCTACAAACGAGGCCTGAGCTTGGTCAATTGATAAATACAAATCAACAAATATGAAGATTCTAAAGGGTCACAAATGACTGTAGCGTTGTCGGAGTTTCTATACGAGCTGGCGGGCGTGGGCCCTCAAATGTATAGGGTGAATAAATACAATCAAACCAGTACTAGTGTTAAAAAAACCAAAACTGCGAAACTTTATTGCCGAACCTTTAGGTTTGGCTTCTGTATACGGAAAGGTTTGACCACTGTCCATTCTCCATTTAGGAATTTTACCTATATGGAGTTACTATTTACCACTGTTCAGTGTCTGTTTCAGCGCTTCTCTTACACTCTTAACTCTTGCTATGTCCATTTCGGAGCTACTACTCTTCCCATTTCTCACACTTTAACAACTCATGCTTTCTTCATGGAGTTCACTTCACAGTTCAATGCCCTCCTACTCTTGGAATGTCTTACCTGCATCTGTACATTCCCTCTATGCTATATAGTTTATTCCACAAGCTAATTGTCAATGTCCTTTAGACTTCCTCTCCCCATTCTTGCCTCGCACCTATTGATGAAACTGTTCCAAATTGTAATGATACTGTTATTGCTCAATCTTCTGATCCTAACACTCTTCCTTCCTCTCCTAAATCCTCGCCTCCTTTACTTTCTCACTCTGACTTTGTGTGTGTATCCATTGACAACAAGCATTGTATCTTTAATTCACTTAAACCATCATTCTTAAAGCTAAGGGCTGACAATCTTCATAATCTTATATCATTTCATGTAAATATATCTGTACAGACAGATGAAGGCCGTCAAAAATCTGTTGCAGTGCTTCGCTTTGATTTAATGAATCATCAATGTGAACAGCTCTGCCTGATTAAAACGGCCCATGCTAATGGCACTGGATTTTTCCATACCACTCCTTTATTTGAGTCAGATTTTGCGCTAAGTGTTAAGGCTTTGAGACTTAAGGGTACAAATATTTCTCGCTCCTATAAATGTAAGGCCGACAATGATGCTCTGTCTTTGGCAGCAAATAAAAAATTCAAAGCTGACCAGCTACCTTTGATCTCACTATCCAAACATTCAGAACTCATTTCCAATGCTGATGATTGGCTTGAAATTCTATCCTGGGATGAGAAACAACAAATTTTACAAGAAGAATTTGATGCAAACAGCAACAACGCTGTTCACCATTTCGAATGTAGTTTTTGTGGCACACTTTCCCCCGCTGGTGAATCTACCCTGATTCCTTGCTCCGAACTTGATATATCTTTATTGAATGCTGCCGTCCAAGAGCTCCAAGGAAAGTCATTCAATACTGTTCCATCGAAAATAGCTGTTTCTGTTTGTGTTCATTGTGTAAGCACGATGTCCATTATGATAACCCTCACAGTAGAGGTCCCCGGCATTTCATTGCTATACCTGTCTGCTCTTATGCAAATGAGCTTTGGACAGGCACAGTTCCTGAAGCTCTGCAGGGACTTACATTTCTGGAGGAGCAGTGTATTGCACAAGCAAGGGCTACAAGATGCATGTTTAAACTTGAGCTTGGTCCTACTGGTCAATATGCATCTCGCGGGAATGTCTGTGTCTTACCTTAAGACCCGGGGCCATTGCTCTCCTCTCTTCTCCTACCTTTGAGTCAGCTTCATGACAAGGTTTGTGTGATTCTTGTTGGCTCCCCTGATGCAGAAATCACTGCTGAGATGCTTACAAAGTCTCCACTGCTGGTTTGACATACTCGTATTATTGAGGCACTGAAATGGCTTAAAGCTCACAATCCACTCTATTTTGACTTAGATCTGGACGTTGCTGAAGCAACAGCCTCTGAGTACCCTGATTATGGCATTCCAATACCAATACAATGTATCATTCGAGTACATCACAATGCCGAAGGCAATTCTTACATTCAGCAAGCAAATGTAGAGCACTTTACTGAGAATGTATCACTTCATGGAATGCCTCATCAACACTTGTAGATACAGACTCTGTCGAGTCTAGATATAAAATGAGAAAGCTTGCAGCCCTGCAAAAATTGAAAAGTGGTCGAGAACCTTTTATAAAATTTCCACACCGCTTCCAACACGTCACAACCCTAAACTCTTCAGGTATCTTTGGTCGACATTATTCCCTTATGGAGTGGGCATGATAGTGGACAGGGAAGAGCTAAACTTGCTTGCACAAGCCTTAGTAGCCCTGGATTTTAGGCACTCCATTTTCACACATAGAACATTATAATTGAACTGAGAATAACTCTAAAAAATGGTTCAGCCCTCGCCGCTTGCGGCCATACCCCCCAGTCATGCAAACGGCTGTAAAATTCAGATCAGGAGTACAAATCATGAGTTCGCGTTGGTATGCCACTGAGTACTGAGCACTTAAAGTTAGATGCGTCCTTCTGCCTGTCCAATGTCATGATCATCATTTCATGACTCGAGTACACTATATGCCACATACACGTTAGCCTTTCACCTGGTCTTGGTCTTGGTTTCCATCTGTAATCACCACCACCAATGATGCTCCGTTGGTGTTCTCCAAGATGTAACACTAAAATCTCTAGTATTGGTCCAGGATCAGGATACACCCTTATGCTTCCCCATCACTTCAGTACCAATGCGAGCACAAGCACAAGCACAAGTACATCCTCCCAAGCCAATCTCCAGGAACCCCCACCAGTAATCCATGTACCGTTTCAGAGACAGAAAGCATGCTCAGCCATTGTTCCAAGATGTAGCTTGGACTGTCAAGGAAGGGGAAAGTTGGGCTGTTATAGGTAGCGGCGGAGGAGGAGAGAAGACCATCGTGTTTGAAGTATGTATGATTTTTCATTTTATTCATTGATTCTTATTCCAATTTCTAACACTCCTTTGTTTCCCCTTCATAGACCCTCCTCGGCCGCTATCGAATATCACTGCACCCTCCTCCCCCAGGTGGTCTCTTTCCCTTTCTTAATCTCTCCAGCCTCAACCCATACTCAGAAGTCTCCATCGTCTCCTTCGGACACCGGAAACAAGCCGGAGGCAAATTTTATGACTACTCAGTGTGGTACGGCGCCGTACAAGAAGAAGACCAACTTACGCTCTGACAAACCATGTTCCCAGAAACCATACCGCTTCTTCAAATGCCTTATGAAGACCCTGCCAAAGAGACGGACCCAGAGCCTATCATCCAAACATTATCCTCAGAGAAAAAAGCATTCTTCAAAGAACTGGTAGCGCAAATGGGGCTCAAGGAGTTTTTGGACCTCCCCGTGATTGCGTTGAGTCATGGACAAACGCATAGGGTGAGGATTCTCAAGGCCATTCTGAAGAAGCCACAATTACTCCTGCTCAATGAGCCTCTGACGGGGCTTGATGTCAAAGCGCATCCATTGCTCCTTCGTACGCTGCGCGATTTGCACGTCAAGAGGTCCCCGAGGGTGATCATGGGACTAAGAGCTCAAGATGCACTGCCTGATTGGATTGACCACGTCGCTTATGTGAAGGGGTCAAAGGTCGTCACTGGGGAGAGGGAGAGTGTTTTGAGGGAAGTTGAATTGGAATCCGGTCTTGGGGGCTGGGCTGGTCAACCGAAAAAACACGGACACAAAGTGAGCTCGAGGTCGACCCAAATTGGAGATGTTTTGATTGATTTGAAGAATGTCAAGGTTCAGTATAGCAAATGTGTGGTGTTGAATGAACTTTTGTGGCAAATCAGGCAGGGTGAGCGATGGCATTTGGTTGGAGAAAACGGTATGTAGAATACAAGCCCCTCCTATTAGTATTCTCTAAATTTTCTTCCGTTCGATGTACACAGGATCTGGAAAAACAACCCTCCTTTCACTAATCACAGGCGACCATCCCCAATCCTACACCCAAACTTGCTATCCACCCTCAGATACCTCATCTCCCGTCGACTCACTGTGCGAAACTCTATTCCACCTCCAACTCTTCTCCCAACCCTGCTCTCGTCTCCCTACCACCCTGCTCCATTCTGCAATTTCGACCCTGTCTCCGGAACTCTTCAATGCCTTCCCTCGACATGCAAGCATGACTGTGTGGGATGTGATTGGAACAGGGTTCAGTGGGAATTTTGTGCCGAAGGGGAAGAAAGGCATACGGCGTGGATTGGGTATGAAAGTCAGCGGTGGTGAGGAGTTGAATAGGGTGGGTAGGGGAGGGTGTAAAGGTGCAATGGAGGGTCAGGATGGATGGGAGGAGGAGGAGAAGTGGAGGGTTGGGAGGGTTTGGGAGGTTTTGGATGCTTTGGGACCAAATGCTTGGGATCGTGCAGATACCAGTTCGGGGGGTGCAGTACCTAGGTCACAGCAGCTCCAAGAATGACAGGATTCTCCCTCAGCATTGACACGCGAATTTGCCCAAACCTCTTTCCCATCCTCACCCCTGCTGCAACAGAGAATGGTCCTGCTCATGCACTCTTGTTGGTCGTGCGCCGTTGATTTTGTTGGATGAAGTTTGGAGTGGGATGGATGAGAGAATGGTGATGGTTGCACGGGAGTATCTTCGTGGTGATTCCGACGCTGCTTCATCATTGTCGGAAAGTATTGCTGGAGCTGGGAGGGGAGGAGTTGGACCGGATCAAGCTGTTGTGGTGATCACGCATTGGGAGGAGGAGGTTCCGTGGAGTCGGGATGAGGATCTGGGAGTGTTCCGGCACTTCAAGCTGAATAGCGGGAAGGGGTGGGTCGAAGAAGGGTGACTGATGACGCACTGTATCAGGGGCGGAACTGGATGGTACCGTAGCAAAGGAGGCGAATTGATATGGCCTTTCAACTGGGTTTTTGTTGTTAGATCTAGATTGCATGCTAGAATGTAGATAAAACTTACTGGTGCGTACCCTTTCTACATCCCTTGATTTATTTTAACGAGATACAAAATAGGACATCTTTAATCCCATGCATTCGTCAATGTTATTCAATGTTCTTGCACAGAGATGTTCCAGTCTGTGTTCCCTCAGTGCATTGATTAGTGAGTTTCCTCCCCTCCCCTTGCCCCTTTCCTGAAATTGTGTTCTTCATCTAACGAAATATCTGACAACAGTTTAGAACAAGCAAACCAAATGGATATTCTCGCTGCACCAGACCTGTCTAGTATCCTATTGGGAATGAAGCAGATCTGTGCGCTCAAAAATACACTGCTGGGATCTGCAGTTCTCAGCAACGGTGTTCTGCCTAGCACCGGTGCAACTGTCTTCGACGCACTAGCGTGACTGTGTGAGATGTTATTAGTACGGGATTCGATGGGGATTTTGTGCTGAAGGGAAAGAAATGTCAGGGAGTGGATTGGGTATAGTAGTCAGTCGGCGGCGACGAAGAGGTAGGAGGGGAGGGGAGGGTGAGAAGGTGCAATAAAAGATCAAGGTGGGTGTGAGGAGGAAGAAAGGTGGCAAGTTGTCCAACACTCTTCGATACCTTCCCCCACATGCTAGCATGACTATGTGGGATCTGATTGTTCGATCGAGACTTTGTGCTGAAAGGGAAGAAAGGTGTAGGGAGCGGATTGGGTATGAAATTCAACAGCAGTGGGCAGTTGAATAGAGTGGGGAGGGGAGGGTGCGAAGGCACGAAGGCACGATGGGAGGTCAGGACGGATGGAAGGAAGAGCAGAAATGGGGGGTCAAAAGGTTTGGGAGGATTTGGAGGCTTTGGGACTGGAGCCTTGGGATTGTGTGAGCTCAGGTTGTTTAGGTCAGCAGGCGCAGTACATAGGTCACAGCAACCCAACAGGGAATGGTCTTGCCTGTGTGTGTTTTACTCGGTCGTGTGCCATTGATTCTGTTGGTGGGATGGATGAGACAATGGCAAATCATCTCTTCAATTTCCTCTTTCCATCCATGCCTCCCTGTTAGAGCTGACTGAGCATTTTTGCCTGTATCAATAGAGTAAAAACCACAATCTTGATGAGTAGTACCTCAAATACACACCTTCATTTCTGTGACCAACTCTTTCTCCTGCCTACTCTCCTAGTTGCTTGGGGGATATCTGATTTGGAGCAGGGATGTCAGATTTTTATCCAAACAGATTTGATTCAATTTGGACAATTCTTACAAAAAGGAGAATGGAAGGTTTTTAGTATCTCATCTGTGTCTCGGGAATGAACAAATCATTCAAATCCCCTGGAGATATCTAATCAACAGTGAGAACTTACTATTTTTCCCACAAACAGGCCAAGCATGTTAACCACTCGGATGCAGAGGTTTCCCCAACCATGGCCCAATTCCATGAGTACGGCTTGTCAAGAAAATCTAGGCTAATTGTTTGAAAATGACATGTTTGCTGACTTCGTGGCTGACAGTAGCTGCCATTTAAAACTCGAGCCAGTTGTCAGTGCGGCCCCAAGAAGCCCTAACCTCTTATGATTTCCATAGACTTGGAGCGGGCCTTGTGACCGGCACCTATATGTCATCTTTTAAAATCTGGCCTAGGTTTTCTTGACAAGCTGAAATACAGCTGTAAAGACTGTTACTGACACCCTTTACATTACAATTAAGGGTACCTGTACTATATGATCACAGTGTCAATCCCTAGAGCAGAACAGCTTTGATAAAAAAAATAATATGGGCAGATCACATTACAAAAATTCTGGAACAGGAGGTGTATTTAGTGTGGTTGTGAGATTCACTATAGAACATATAGATAGGTGAAGCTGAATATTGCAATTGCTTTAATCATGGATGCAAGTGGCCCAATTTTCTCCATATACACAGTTGTGGAAAGAAAATTTTGTATATCCATTCAGTGAGATGATGCACATTGTGAGGGGGGTCCATAAAAAATGACAAAATTGGGGAGGGATCCAGACAATAGGATTGAGGTTGTTAGCAAACTCAATCCATCCATCATCCTTTAAAGTCCAATTGGTGTTATCTAAAGTGGGAGTACAGGGATTGATGAGAAAATGATCAGCTTTTCTAAATGTGACTGATAACTGACTATTAAAATGGGTCAAACTTTTGAAGCTGTGAGAAGAGCTTCCTTGCAATGTGCCTGAGTTATAATTCCAAATCTGATGGTTTTGAGCTGAGGGTGTTGTAGTTTTGGCTTTATTAAAGGAGAAATCCTGTGATAGTACCCAATCTGCATGGCCCTGTATAGAACCACTCAACTGAGCACCTGTAGTAGCATCCCAAATTCTCACTGTTTTATCACCAGAGCCTGACACAATTCTGGTTCCATCAGGAGAAAAAGCCACTGATGTTACCCAATGTTCATGGCCCTGCAGAGAATCACCCAACTGAGCACCTGTAGTGGCATCCCAAATTCTCACTGTTTTATCATCAGAGCCTGACACAATTCTGGTTCCATCAGGAGAAAAAGTCACTGATGTTACCCAATCTTCATGGCCCTGCAGAGAACCACCCAGCTGAGCACCTGTAGTGGCATCCCAAATTCTCACTGTTTTATCTTCAGACCCTGACACAATTCTGGTTCCATCAGGAGAAAAAGCTACTGATCTTACTGAATCTTCATGGCCCTGCAGAGAATCACCTAACTGAGTACCTGTAGTAGCATCCCAAATTCTCACAGTCCCATCATCAGAGCCTGTAACAATTTTCAATCCATTGGGGGAAAATGCCACATTATAAACATCTGATTTTGTAGAAATTACATTTGCTTGAACACTCTGTGCCACAATTGATCTGTTCTGTATACCGATTGAATTTCTAACTCTGGGTTTCAGGTCAAATTTGTTCTCCCAAAATGGTATAATACTGATGTACAAATGTGGTGTCATCCCCTCCACATTGCTGTTTCGAAAACTTGTGACCAGGTCCCGAAGATTCTGAAGCATTGTTCTGATGTTGTCCATTATTTGGTTGTTCATAAAACTCTGCAAAATTATTGTCAGTACATCTTTGATCCTCTATCACCGTGTGAATTTCTTAGTACTTACATTGATTGTTTGCTGTATTATTCCTTCACACTCCTGCAGTTGAGTGAGTAAACTCATGGCTTCAATCCAATAAATCCCTCTTTCCATTACAAATTTGTTCAATTTGTGAATGATATTCTCATTCCATTCAGATTGGATGCAATGGAAACCCCAAAATTGGCACGAATATTGCAATGTTTCTCCAATCACCTTTGCCACCTGCTCTTGGATTCCCATTACTTCTACATCTTTTTTAAATGAGGAGGGAAGCCTACACATGTTGAACTGAAGTTTTTCCAACTCTTTAAAACATGACAGGCTTAATTTGTAATGATATAATTTTGCATTATATAAGGCTCGGTATTTCATAATAAAGTCAGGGAAAGAAGCATGAAAGGTGTAAACAGCATTGTTCTTCTCTGAGATATGGAGTACTGCCTGAAGTCTGCCAACGAGGCCTTTCACTATATCTACTTCCAAATTCATGAGTTGCGCAATTGCATTGCATGATAATGGCCTTCCCACTGAGATAATTGTGTGAATAATTCCCAAGTCTTCTGTTATCTCATTGCCTTGTGAATATTTCTTGAAAACTGCACTTTCTACAATGCTAGTATACAAGGCTTCCAAACCTCCACTCTTGTTACCCTGATTCAATGATTCTTCAAGTCTCTTTTTTTGTCTTGTAATAGGCTCCTTATCACCTTTCACAAAATTTACAACTGTGGCAGCATAGATGAAGAGCTTTCCAGAAAGACTGACAAGGGATTCTACTTGCTTCCTTGTGGAATATATGTCCTTCAACTCTTGTTCAACATATCTCTTTATGTCTGCTTGAACAAAGCTTTCCTCCACCTGGTGAAGAATAAACTCTTTTACCCTCGAAAATGTTTGCAAATTTGGTACTGTCCTCCGCATCTTTTCATTGATCTTCTGCTCTGGTCGGCTTGTGAATAGAAACTTTAGGCCCTTGAGCTGACCATCCTGGATGGCATTTACTAAAGGCTCCAGTGCAATGGAAATATCCTCGCACTCATCTAGGGCATCCAATACAAACACTGGGACACATTGTTTCTTTTTATAAATGCCTGAAATTTCTCTCCAAGGCTCAGTCAAAAGATGCTTTACTTGCTCATTTGGCCTTTTGATAGCAATATCAAGCTCTTGAGCTAGAGCAGTATTGAGTGCATCTGCAAATTCTGTAGAGAACTTGGCCAGTTGATAACATAAAGTAGGAATAATTAACTGGTAATCTCGGCATTCTGGAATTTGTCTAGAGCAAAAGAAAGACCCAGCGAGAACTCCTTTTGTTTTCAGTTTCTGGCATACAGACATAGCAATGGTGCTTTTCCCTGTCCCAGCCATGCCAGATATCCAGTAGCCTAATGCATGAAAAGGATTGAATGGGTTTAATGGAGTTGCCCATTCTTCAATGTCCTCCAGAATCTGAACTCTGGTGCCCGGATTACAGAATCTGTGGGCATTTTGAATCCCTACATCTGTGTCAAAGAAGGCCTGAGATGCATAAGGCATCTTTAACCAGAGCTCATTGGCAACACCAGAAGTGGGATCTAGTTCCATAAGCTTAATGCAAAACAGTTGATAATCCAGGTTGTCCACTCACAAGTTATATTTACATCCCTCCCAGCTTCACTGAAGATAGGTTGATTCATGGTAAAATGAGATGCATTTGGTAAAATGCTTTTAAGTTTATAGAAGATTAAGAGTGTATCGAAGATTAATAATATCACTTAATCGTACCTGTTGTTAATGGACTGGGAACTATATTGAACATTCCTAATCAGAAAGTAAGATTTTATGCTTAGACTATATGCATATCAAATGACTCACCTATTGTATTGATCCATGAGTTGTCAATTCTTCGCGGCCGCGTTATCTCAAGCTGCGTAAATCCTGGAACGAGATATCCGAACCGGTGATGAGAGTCAACAGGTGTTTTCGATGTGACTGCCGGTTCTTTATATACGCTGAGAGAGCCGATTCTAGCCGCTTGTGAAGTGCTTATAGTGAAAATTTTAGATCTCAATTTTGGTTAATTTCTAGAAAGATTGCTAACTTAATCGAATTGTTACAACACTAATCTACACTGATCGATAAACCTTCCATGACTACTCCGATTCACACTTTTCATTAATCCAAAATTGGCACAAATGAGTCGAATGATGGGCGGGGATGAACATTGAAGGGTGTTCAGCGGCCCTTTTTTACTCACAGTTTGAATGTACTATTTACGAGTGCACGAAATGGAATGGAATGCCAAGTTTCTGTGGTGGTGATTTTGTGCCTGATCCAAGACAGGCAATTTTGAATTGATCTAAATTTTGTAATTTATATATGTTTAGCTTAGTGTTCATTACATTGGATGCTCTGGGAAAGCCCATAACTGAACGGGGCATGAGTCCCGCCACACACTAGTGCTGGCCCACTTATGTGTCAGGTACTAAAGATCCTATCTCTCAGGCTATCGTTCTTCTATTGAAGGATTCGGTCAAAAAACGAGTCAATACAGGTACATTTGTGGAAGACTGCAAGCCTCAGACTTCTTCTTAGATCTCCCTTGCTTATAGCGCGCCGCGCTCTGTCTTCCAATTTGTTGAAGAAATCTCCATCGCAGACTTCTCGCCTTAGCCAAATCGATCGGCCATTTTCGGCCCATCGGTCCGTGCCAGTCCGTCGGCGCTGAGCGCTTAAAGCTAGACGCTTCTCTCGCCCAACTCTCGCTTGTCTGATGTTATGGTCATCATTTAATGGCTCGAACACCTGGCCTCTAATCGTAGCACCGACGCTCCATTCGTGTTTTTCAAATTGTTATATCAAAATCCTGAGTATTACTCCAGGATCAACATACGCTCTTCCGCTTCATCGTCGTTTCAGCATCAACGCTAGGTCGAACCCAAGTGCATCCCCCTAAGCCAATGCTCAGGAGTCCCACCAGTAATCCAAATACCAAAAATATCCGTGTACCCGCTCGGATCCGGGAAGCATGCTCAGCCGTTGCTCGGTCAAGGAAGGAGAAAGTTGAATTGTTGGAGGTAGCGGCGACCAATGAGCTAGAAGAATATCGTGTTTGATGTATGTTTTACCCGCCTTTATCATTTTCCTTGTTCCAATTCTAACACTTCTTGGTTTCCCTTTCATAGAACCCCCCCCCCCCGGCCGTTATCGAATATCTCCACACCCTCCTCCAGCTGGCAGTCTCTTCCCCTTTCTCGATCTCTCAGGCCTCGACCCATACTTCGAAGTCTGCGTCGTCTCTTTTGGACCCCGGAAACAAGCTGGAGAACTTTACGGCTATTCAGTGCGGTACGGCGCTGTACAAGGAGGAGACCGACTTCGACAAACATAGCAAACGCGTAGTTTTCAACAAGTTTTCGTGGCAAATTCAGCAGAGTAAGCAGGGCATCTGGCTGGAGAAAACGGTACGTAGGATACAGGCCGTTCCTATTCGATGTTCTCTAAAATATGATCTCGGTAGGATTCGAAAAATCAGCCTTTCACTCGTCACAGGCGACCATCCTCCTACACCCAAACTCGCTACCCACCTTGAGATATATCTTTGTTTCCCTCTCGTAGACCCTCCTCGGCCGCTATTGAATATCACCGCACCCTCCTACCCCAGGCGGTCTCTTCCCCTTTCTCAATCTCTCCGGCCTCGATCCATACTCGGAAGTCTCCATCGTTTCTTTCGGACACCGGAAACAAGCCGGAGGCGAATTTTACGACTACGCAGCGTGGTACGGCGCTGTACAAGAAGAATACATGGTCGACTTACCCTTCGACAATCATGGCGAATACGTAGTTTTCAACGGGTTTTCGTGGCAAATTCAACAGAGTAAGCGGCGGCATCTGGCTGGAGAAAACGGTACGTAGGATACAGGCCATTCTTATTCGATGTTCTCTAAAATAGGATCGAGCAGGCGACCATCCTCCTACACCCAACCTCGCTACCCAGCTTGAGATATATCATCTCCCCTCGATTCACCGCGCAAAACTTCATTCTATTTCTGTCTCTTCTCTCAACCCCGCTCTCGTCTCCCTACCACCCTTCTCCATTCCGCAATATCAACCCTGTCTCTAGAACTCTTGAATGCCTTCCCCCGACGCGCTAGCATGACCCTGTGGGATGTGAATGGTACAGGGTTCGATAGGGATTTCGTGCCAAAGGGGAAGAGGGATGTAGGGCGTGGATTGGGTATACAAGTCTGCGGCGGCCGGGAGTGGAATGTGGTAGGCAGGGGAGGATGTGAGGGTGCAATGGAGGGTCGGGATGGGCGGGAGGAGGAAAGGTGGAGGTTGGAAGGGTTTGGGAGGCTGGGGCCGGAGGCTTGAGGCCGTGCGAGCTCGAGCTCTAGTTCCACGGGTGCAGTACTATGGTCACAGCGGGTTCAAGAACGACGAAACCAACTCTCCCCCTCCTCTTACTGAGCCTCAGGCTTCTCCTCAGATACTACTTAGAGCGCGCGCCGCGTTGCTGTGTTACTCAAAGCATTCTTCAATCCCTAGGCAGCCAACGGTTTCAGTTGCAGATCTGGAAACGACTTCCTGTGCTAACCAAATGTATTATTGGGGCGGTACAGGTAATAAGAGTAGTCGCAGTAGCAGTATCGGAGCTCGGAGTCAATGGGACAGACAACGAAGTCCTTGCACCGGGACTGTAACTGTTACTGCTTTGCGCAGTGTAGCACGAGCGACACCGACTCGTAGAGCCCACTCCCCCATCCCTACCCCTGCCACCTTCATCCCTATTCTTCTCACCTCCACCCCCCACAGCCACATCAACACTCACAAGCTCCCCCATCTCCCCCACCTCTCCCACCTCTGTCGAAGTAGTGGTGAAACCCTCCATCGCAGCCGCCATACTCAAACTATTTGCCCGACTCGGCGGATCACTCCCTGTCCCCGTAAACTCCGTCGACGGATGACTCATCATACTCATCGAGGTGAACCGGTCCTGCGACGACCTAGATGCGAGGCTCACAGCCAACTCTCGACTCCCGAGACTTTCGATGGTGGGCATGCGACGGACGAAACCGTTGAGGATGCGGATGTGGTCATCTTGTGCGCCGGGGAGGGGGAACTTGGGTGAGAATTGGGGTGGGAATGGGAGGTTGGTTGGGTTTTGGTTTGGGTCGGGATAGTTAAAGGTTGGGAAATTGGGGCTGTTGGGGTTGGGACTGCTGGTCAAGGAGGTGGAGGTGGAGGTGTTATTGTATCCATATCCGTATCCATATTCGTCGTAATAATACTGCTGCGGATACTGTTGATGATGTCTAGGCTGAGGTAACGAAGTGTATATTTCCCACGATTGAAGAGAAGATGGGTCTTCCTCCTCCTCGACGAAAGCCTCCGATTGGGCTAAACGCAACGCATCATCCGCCTCCCTAGATATCTGAGACATAAGTGCACGAAAACGATCAGCAAAGTTATTGAGCTCCCTGTCGCTTTGGGTGTTCGTGGAAGAGGTGCTAGCAGTAAGAGTAGTCCCAGATGCAGGGACATTATTCACTAAACGCACTGACATCTGCACAGGAGTAGAACCCTCGTCGTCAATATCTGAAGAGGAGGACGACGAGAAAACTGAGGAGGTTCCGGAATCCCATATAGACTGTTCAGGAGGGGTCATTCGACGGGTTCCCTGGGAAGCATGCGATGGTCGGCAGGACGGATGTGGATGTGGATGCGGATGTGAAGGATTCAGAGGTTGCTGGGAAGAAGCGGATGTCAGTGGAGGAGATGTGGGAACGGAGCTGTCTGAGCGCATACGACGTTGTCGATGTTGACTATGGCGCCTGGATGAACGAGAGGCTCGTCGTGTGTCGTTGTAAGCCGAGGAAACGAATAAGAATAAAACCTGATTGAGAAAGTTTCAGAATAAGGAGTCGGAAACAAGAAGTAGGGAGAACTCACAGTGAGAAAGCCAGTTAGGACTACGCGGAAGATGGCAAGACCTAGCCATTGAGCGAAGTCAGTACCACTGCAGGTTCCAGTTGTTACTGACCATACGATGTCGACGTCCAGCCGACATCGTAATTCTGGAACGAGTTCCGGAATGGATGAGTTTCTCCATACTATTGTGAGGGCAAGATTGACAATGGCCAGGTATAGCAAGCAGACAGAAGCCAAATAATGGAAAACAGTTCGAAGGATAAGAAGGGAATGGATGGGGACATGCGATCGTATGAGGTGCGGCTGGAAGATGGAAAGAATAGCAGCACAACCGAGACATGTAGCACAAACCACAGTACTTGTCCCAAGTGCAAGTGCAGCTGCTTGTCCAGGAGTCGAGTTGAACATGGCATACGCAATAAAATACCTGTTAGTATTGTACAATGCCCAGATACCTGGAAAAGCGAGTCAAGACGAATAATACAAGTCTCGAATACAACACGACGCACCGAGAATAAGTTCGAGTATATACCCAGTGAATTTGAGAATACGCAATCTCTTCTTCACAGACTTTTCCCAATAACCTTGTTTCTCTGACAAAGTGGGACGACCGCCGTCAAACGAGAGACCGACAGCGCTGTCTCGATAACCAGGCTGCATGGAAAGCAGATCCTGGTAAGCCAAAGAGCCCGAGTTGTTTGAATGAAGCAGAGGCTCTGTGGGATGAGACTTGTCTGTAGTTATAGTGCGAAGGGTAGTCAAAGAGATGGTCCTGGTATGAGGAATGGAATCTTGAGTATCCGACGGCTCTGGAATGAAGATTGCATTATGGAGATACAATGCAGCCATTCGGAAAGCATCCACCCTAGATACAACTGCTAGAAAGGTTTATAAAAAAAAAAGAAAAACGAAAGAACTGCTGCCTGGTGCTCCTTCCCAACAACAGTTTCAAGAATTTCAACTTGTCTATAAATTCAGTGACAAGTTGCAATGTCGATCGAAATTTACGCGCCCAGTAGATCACCTGATCGCCGGTGTACTTACAATCGGACACTCACACTGAGGTGGCTCACACTCAGACTTAAGGAGCTCGCACTCACCATCCCGCTGCTCATGCTCAGACTCGTGCCGCTAAAGCTCACACTGAGGCAGCCCATGCTCACCCAGTTTCAAACTAGACTAACGTCATACTTCGAGATAGTTTTCAGCCATATATACACAATATTGATTAAATAGTATACTGAAATCATGTTCGCAAAATCATGGGAGATTACCGAAGCCTAATGAGCTCCAGTCAAGATTAATGGCATTTATATTTGAGGAGGGTTCATTCAAGAACCCCACTGCATTACTTTGGGCTAGAATAATAGAACTCAGCATAGTCTACAGCTAAAACAGCAAAACGACACGTACGGAATAGAGTAAGGTCGCTGTCCTGTGTATAACTTGAGCCTGAGCTATAGTATGTCGGCTGTGGGTGTTGCGTTAACTCCCACATGTTCACGTAAGCTTGCTGCTCCAAATTCATCGGTCCAGGCTGTGTGTAGTCTAACATCTCGTCTTATAATACAAATGAATCTCAAGCCTAAACAAGAAATGTCGACTTACATGCAACAGAGAATGGGTCATCCAGCGGTGTTTGCAAAGGCTGTGGCAATGGCAACTGAGTTTGCACTGCAGCTAGAAAGATGATATCAATAACTAAACTAATCGAAGACTTGAAGCTTATGGATTACTGGATAAGGATCAGTTATGGACCGCGCTTGAGCTTTCAATCTGCGTATAGGAGCAGCACAACCAGAGGAACTGGATTCCGCTGCTGATCTCTTAGCTCTGGATTTCGGGCCAGCGATCTCCCGAAGCTTGCTTCGGAGTTCTTTCACAGTGGCTTCAGCATCAGCAGTTTGTTTACGAAGATCGGCCACTGCTTGGTTCTGACTATCCCGGACTTTTCTCTTGTTCATTTTATTCCACTCACGGTTTAACTGACAGTGTGTGTGTTCAAAAAGCGAATTTTGAGAGTTCTTGAGAGCGCCACTCCATAAAGACAAGTTTATTTCCTCCAATGTATTGAAATCGAGTTTTTCGGCACTGACAGAGTCTGTCAGTTGAAGTAAATTGTCTGAAAAGCAATACCTAACCTTAAGATGGCTTCCAAAAGCAATAAGTCAGTGCCAGTGAAGTGGTTAGTCCAAGCATGTTGAGCTTCATTCATGTTTGTGTTTGATTCAGTGAGAGCCCAAGATTCTGCACTCATATTGGAGAAGCATTGAACAATGCCAGAAAGGATGAATGGCTGGAGTTTATGGTCCCACCATGCTTATCAAAGGTTAATCAGATAGATAGAATATATTTGGTAAGTCTGGTATCTTAAGATACGTTAGGGTATACAAAACATAAAGTAGAATTAATATACACACCTGGTATGAAGCAAGATATGTTAGGGGCTTGCTTCATCCCAGGATGGTTACTATACTAGATAGGAGAGACATGGCGCCTATGCCGATGAGACGGCCCGGTCACCATTTAACACCCCCCCTTGACCGGCGTCGAGTCCAAGCATATTAACCCACCTAGAATGTAGAGTACGGTGCAAGGGTTTTGTGAATAAATCAGCAATGTTCTCCTTGTTTGATACATGTATAACATTGATTTGTCACTTCAGTATGCAGTTCCTAATAAAATGAGCTCGTATCATGTCAATATGTTTCATTTTGCTGTGAGCGTGTGGGTTGTGAGTACAGGCAATAGTACCTTGGTTGTCACAGAAGATGGAGGTTGGTGAGTACTGGGGAAAGCCTAATTCGTGAAAGAAATTCTGAAACCATAATATGTCACAGGCACAGTGCATTGATGCGAGATATTCAGCCTCGCAGGAGGAGAGTGCAATGACTGCCTGCTGTTTGGAGCTCCACAATAAAGGTGACTTCCCCATCATGATGAGAAATCCAGATACAGATTTTCTTGCATCTCCCATTCCCCAGTCTAAATCTGTGAGTGCATGCACCATGGGATATATCAATTTCCCAGACCCTAAGAAAATCCCATACATCTGGGTTCCCTTTAGATAGTGAAGAAGGTGTTTGGCAGCTGTGATATGAGAGGGCCCATAATTTGACATGAATCGGGCTAATTCTTGTACCGCGTATGCTATGTCAGGTTGCAAGCAAGTTGAAAGATACATACATTTTCCAACTACAGCACAGTAGGGAAAATCTTTAACTCATTTGAGTTCATCAGGTGTGAGGGGCTCAGTTCGGGGAGTAAGTTGAGTGCCAGGATCCATAGGGGTTGAAACTGGGTTGCAGTTTTCAAAACCAAATTCCCAAAGGATAGACTGGGTGTATGTTTGTTGACCAAGTTTAAGTGAGTGACTCTGTCAATTTTGTTCTATGCTACAGCCCAGGTGGAATTTCAGTTTTCCATTGTCAGTGATCTTGAATAAGGAAGCTAGATCATTTACAATTGAATCTGATTCAGCTTTTGATGATGAGGCTATGAGCATATCATCCATGCTGGTTATGATGTATGCTTGTTCTGTCTCCTGCGTGCAAGTGTATATGCTCCAATCAGATTCTGTACATTTGAAACCAATCAACCCAAGTTTTGCATTAAGTTTCAAATACCACTGTCATCCTGACTGCTTCAATCCATACAACTCCTTTCATAAATGCCAGAAGCCAGATCCAACAATGTTTGGAGCCCGCATATAGATTTCTTCTTCCAATGGACCATTCAGGAAAGCAGTTTTGATGTTGATTTGTTGCAATTCCATATTGTGTTCTGCGGCAAGCATTAGGATTGTTCGCATGGACTCCCATCTAGCTACCAGTGCGAAGGTATAATTAAAATCTTGGCCAGGAATTTGCATGAAACCTTTTGCAACTAGGCATGCTTTGAATCTAGAGATGAGTCTGTCACAATCTCTCTTGATGTGAAGGACCCATTTTGAGTCTACAGCCTTCCTTCCAGGTGGCAGTTCAGTGATCTCTTCATATACCCCCTTTTGTCTGAGGGACTCCAGCTCCTTGTAAATTGCAGCTAGCCAATATGTCCAGTATGCAGAAGACTTTGCCTCCTGCACAGATTTTGGGTCTTTGGCTTCTGAATTGTCAATAGGATCTGTGAGTGCAGTGCCTGCAAATGCTATCTCAGCTTTGACAAAGCACTTTGCTAGTCTAGGGAAATTGGTTTCACTGCATTCAACTTCAACTTTGTCTAATTGGGAGCTGAGAATGTTGGCCAGAATATCTGTCCCCCCCTTGACCAAAGCTTCCAATTAATTCACAATGTACCTAGCGGGAAGCCTGTGACTGTGCTGAGGATGCTGACTGGCAATGGGTATATCTGAATCTTGCATGACAATGTCATCATCCTGGTCATGATCCAAAGGATTCAATTCTGGCATGGTATTGTGACCATTAGCTGTCATCGGCAAGATGTTCTCTGTATGATTAAATTTGATAGGCCTGCACATTACAGGTCAAAAAAATAAAGTATATCCAAGATGGTAAGCATGTTACTTACATGTCAGACTGGATTCGGTTTGTTATTTCTCTCAGTACAATATTAATAGAGCTTCTTTTAAGCTCATCAGTTTCAAGAAAGCGGTCTTCAAGATCAAACAACATGTCATCCCATAGTAGTTGCAAGGGTGGGAGCGAAGGGAGTGAGGTAGGAAACCTGTGGAACATAACATCCCTACATGGTCAAATGGATTTCGAGTGGGGAAAATAGATGAGATACCCCTTTGCATCTCTAGTGTATCCCACAAATCTCCCCTCTTCCCCACATTCTGCTGCCTTATTGAGAGTGTCAGAATTTGTCTTCCTTGCTGTGACAAGGGCACCAAAAGGTCGCAAATGTGATAAATCTGCATGCTTCTTCACCCAATGTTTGAAAGGAGTAGTGTCCGGCAGTACAGCAGGATGGGGAATGTGATTTCTGACATGTACACTGGCTTGAGCAGACAGAGGCCAGAACCAAGGAGGGAGATTGCCATTGACAAGCATGGCATGCATAATGCATTCAATAGTTTGGATAGCGCATTCCACCATGCCATTTTGCTGAGAGGCATCAGGAATTGATAGTTCATATGTGATTCCATTCATTTTGCAATATTTCCTGAAGTTGCTGAAGGTGAGTTCTGCTGCATTGTCAACTTGAAGGATGGTCAGGGAGTAACCAAGATATTTTTCTGCAGTGATTCTGAATTTGTGAAAGCATTTAAGGGCATCTGATTTAGATTTGAGAAAATAGATGATAATATATCATGAATAGTTGTCAACAAAAATGATAAAGTAGTGAAAATTGCCATAACCAAGAGGGAGAGGACCACAAATGTCACAATGGATGCAAAATAGAGGATGGTCAGCTTGTGTATTTGACCATTTAGGGAACTTCTGCCTTTTAATATTCGCCAGCATGCATATTCAGCAGTTCTTGACCTCGACATTGCCAATAGGGAGGCCAGTAGTAGTGTGCTTTAGGCCTTTAACATCCATGTGCCCCATTAGATGGTGGAAAAACCCACACATTTGGTGAAATCTGAATTGGAATTGATCCCAAACAAGGAATTAATGTCCGGAACCATAGCTGCCATCACATTGGTGTCCAAATAAAAAGATGTCAAGGAATTGGAATGAGGTGCATCTACAGGGGTCACGTCCATCCTGTAGAGGTCCCATATGACAGAACCAGTAGCAAAAGCAGTGTTCTTGGAGTTGTAGTAAATAATCCTTCCATCTCCAGTCTGAGTTTTCACTCCTTTCTTATCTATCCTCAAACTGGATATGAGATTGCACCATGCCGATGGGATATGAAGTATGTTTGACAGGGAGAATGTTCAGTTTACGCCATTGTGTAATGACTTCAATACAATTGTGCCCTTTCCAACAGCGACAGCCAAAAGGCTTGACCCAAATCCATGGACTTGGAGTGGAGGATCCAGCAGTATATAGTCCTGGAAGTACCGCCTGTCACAGAAAATGTGTCTAGTAGCACCAGTATTATGGTTGACCAAATCATTCTGTGGTACATCAAGGTTCAAAGCAACTGCATTGATGCCAACCTCTTCATCAACTCTTATATCTTCTGTCTCATCCTTGCAATCCCCTACCACTTCCATATGAAATGCAAACCTGTCTTCCACCTTTTCAAAAACATCACCAACCTCTTCATCATTGTCATTCATGTACTCCATTGTTCCTGAGAACCTGCTTGGACTACCAGTAGGACCCTTGTTGTTGGCCAGACCGGTGAAGCGGCTAGGGCCAGTCAGGCTGCTTCCTCTTCCTTTTACCTTGTCTGCAGCCTGTTTACGATGAGCAGCTATTCGAGTGTCTGGTGATAGGTGCAAGTCTTGGGCACCCCTATAATTGGTGGGGCATTGGCTAACTCTCCCACCTCCATACACAAAACACTCAGCTTGAGTGTGTCCTTGAGGATAAACACAGTAAGTGTTCTCACAAAATGCATTTCTATATGGGCGCCACTGATTTTGTTGGTTGTCGTTAGATGGATACAGCTTGTATCATCTATTGTTGTGGTTCTGTTGCCTAGAAGTCAACCCAGATGCATTTGCATTCCCTGCAAAACTGTTTGCAGAGTACACCCCAGGGACAGTGCATTCTTCTCAACCATTAGCTCCTTTCAATTTTCCAGCAGCAACAATTGCATTGATGGAGGTTACTGAAGGGGCTATTCCCAGCTTGATTTCCTCCTCCTTGAGGCAATGGATTACCAATTGGGATGGGAGAGGACATCCAGCAGCTTCAGCAACTCTCAGCTGTTCCCTCAGTCTATCTCAACAATACCTCCACTTTTTGTCTCTTGTCATCAGTGTAATGAGGTGTTTCACAAAGTCCCAATCCATCATCATCTTTGGGTCTGCAGTGCAAAGACAGCTATAGAGTTGGATCATCACCTCAAGCCATGCAACGGGGTCATCACTGGGTTGGCATTGGTTCCCAATAATCTGTTGCATAATGACGAGTGCAGAAAGGGTATTGTGAGGTTCATACTCATTTTGCAATGCTTTCCAAGTGGCGTGGGCTGATGTGCAGTCCTTGATGAGATATAGCTTTGTGACCAGGACTGCCTTTGCAATGATAGTGAGCACTTTCTTGTCCCCATCTAGCCACATCTTGGCCTTTTCTTTTGCTGCCTTGACCTCCATTTCATTCCCTGGGATAGTCACAGTCTGTGTGATGCCTGCATTGTCAAGTCCTTGAATTTCATGACTAGGTTAGAGTATTGGTATTTTGGGGGGATCATAGTCTGGACTGTCAATGTATTTCCAGTAGTTTGCAGCATCCAGTTTGAGTTTGGACTTTCACTTGAATTCATTGTAGTTGTTTGTACCATCCTCAGCCTCCTTGATAGGGGTCAGTGCAATAGGCTTCCACTCCTTTTCCTTTCCTTCTGTGAATTCCATGGCAGCAATGGAAGTTAAATTTGCAATTTGTAAGAAGAAAAAGGATATATGAGGTGCAAGGGTTGTAGGGTTGTTGTTCAATGAGCAATACTATTTGATTCCTATGGCACTGTGGTTAGAGCTCAGGGCCCATAACCTATCAAAGGTTAATCAGATAGATAGAATATATTTGGTAAGTCTGGTATGAAGCAAGATATGTTAGGGGCTTGCTTTGTCCCAGGATGGTTACTATACTAGATAGGAGAGACATGGCACCTATGCTGATGAGACAGCCTGGTCACCATTTAGCAATGCTTCAGAGTGTGAAGGGCTTTAGTGCATGATATAATAGACAAAGATCTCACTCTGTACCTTGCACCTGTGGATGACCTAGACCTTTAACCCAATCGGTGAATTCTTTTGCTGCTTCCTTTGAAGGTAGATACATGAAGTTGATCAATTTCAGGTATTGCTCTGGTGTGACCTTGTTCTTGAGATTGTCAACTCCACTGAAAAAAAATGAGTTGGAGCTCATCAGATAAAATGGATATGATGAATTGCACATACCGTTTACAATGTACATGACATATGCGCAATATTTGCTTCATGATATCTTCAGCTGTAGGGTCCTCAAGGCCAGTGTGACATGGATCATGATTGCATTTGAATGATTCTCCAGCAGCTTTCAGCTCTGCAAGCTCCATATCAGACCCAAATGCAAGAAGATTGCTGTCACTATGGAGAGCTTGGAATCACAGAGGTTTTCCAGTAAGGCAAAAGACAAGGTCCTGAAAGCTGTCAAAGATACATTGATAAGTAACTGAATCCTTGTGATCAAAATAGATACAAGTGATAGTAAGTGCTGAATATGTGATATTAGAATATGATAAGTAATTGAAGAACGGAGCCATACTTCTTGCCATTGCCTTATGCCACATTGTGATTTCATACTTGTTAAACTTGCCCTTCATGTGTTTGAACATTCTGTCTCCTTGAATCTGGGTGGCTGCATGCACCAACTCAATCAGACCAGGTGCAGCAGTGAAGATAACATGTGCTCCAGAATCCGAGGTGGTTATTCAGTGAATGTAATGTTTCTCCAAAGGTTTCTGCAAGCCTTTCTCATACTCATCCCATACACCTGACTACAATAAGCATGGATCACCATTACAAATAGAACTCAGTGGTACATACCTTCAAAGTCAATCCCTTCTGGAAATCTTTGAGACTTGACATGTCTGATAAGATGCTGCTGTCGATGCACATTGGCAAGTGAAGGATGAAGAGTTGATGGAGTCTTTCCATCCAACAGTGAAGTTGTTGATGCTGCTACAAGAATATATCAGCAAATCTAGTTTGTAGGCCATTGGAATATGACACATCTGTCTGAACTGATTTGACTGAGCTTCTGATAATACCTGTCGCTTTGATACATTTTGTATACAATTCCATTACTGAAGGAGTGAGCTTGGTTTGTGGGAGGATGGGATGATTATGTGGCTCAGGTTTGACAGAACATGCTTGTTTTGAGCCAAAGACAAGGACTGTGTGTCTGATAGAAGGATTGGTGGGGACAAAAATGGTTCAAAATGCATTGCATTTGTGTTTGACGAGTTTGCTTAGAGAGCCATCTGGGTTATGTGAGTATCCTGTGTTAATTACATTAGAATATAGCAAGGAAGGCAGCTGCACTTCAAAGCACCATTCTGTGACTGCAAAATTTGTGAACAAGTAGGTATGTGAGAAACAGTTTCCAGCTCCTTAGCACTGGAAAGCTTTATGAGAATGTCTTTGTTAACCCTGTCAGGAATTGAATAGGACCTGTGTCCATCACACTGTTTCTTTGTCCAACCCAAACAAGCAATGAAGTGAGAGTGGCCTTTACAATCTGATCCTCCCTTAAAAATTGAACTGGATCAGAAACTGCATAGGATAGCATTGTTGCAAGCACACCTCTCAATACTTCTTAACAATTGGCTTACTTATGCAAGGTTCACCTTCTTCATCCACAGCAGGGCAGTCGCATGAATTAATGACCATCCAGAATCTGAAATAAATCCATTCAAACATAAAGTCAGCCAAAAGTTTGGTAAATATTCTATAAGAAACACTGACATTAATGACAGCTTGTCAATGGATGATGTTTCATCAATACATGATTGGATTCAGGCCTGAATCAAATCCTCAAGAGTGGTAGGATCCAGCTCATAACATTCCATGTTAAGATACTGAGAAATAACACATTCACAAGCATAGATCCTGCCACACTTCTCATGGACATGTCAACATTGAACCTGGTCTTCCTTGCTCTGTCCAAAAAGGTGGCCAGACAACATGCACTTTGAGTCATTCTTCCCTTTCAACTCATATGTCCAGTGCTCCTGTGACTTAAGAACAGTTAGTGCACCAAATATTAAAGGAAACAATTGAACTGAACCTCGCTATTCAAAAGCATCTCAAGGTCCACTTCTTTGCCTGCCTGTAGATATTGTGGGCCACTTAAATCAATTAGAAAGGCAGTGGGGGTGCAATTTATAGGCCAATTGGAAGGGATTCTGCTGTGGACCTTTTTGAGACATTGCACTGGAAGTTGTTGATTGAGTTTTGTTTTCACCTCGAGGACTTCTGACCAAATGCCTTCATCAAGCCACACTCATCAGGAAAAATGATCTGAGCCTCAGGTTACCTAGGAGGCAACCTGGAGCAACCTGAGGGACCTGGGTGACCTAGGTGACCTGTGCAACCTGGGTGAACCTCAGGTAACCTAGGAAATGCCAATATCCTGGACAAACCTCAGGTATCCCAAGGATACCTGAGGAGTGATGCTGTAAATATTACCAAATAAGGCAAAATTATATTGAATATATATACATATGCTTTAATCTATCCTAAATGCATGACAAGGATACCTTCTTAGTTGTAGATAACTCATAGAAACTGAAATTTGACATAAGTCACATGATGCAACTCTGTGAGCTGTCTACAATCAAAATAATTTTCATATGGTCAAAACAAGTATATCACAATTATACCATACTATATACACACTATATGTACATGTATAAGCTCTTTACTGTACTGAAATACTGTACTTGAGTATATTAGATTAATACTAATATACTGTAATACATTATAAAGTATAATACCTGACAAAAATGTACACCATATATACTATACATAAAATATGTACAAGTTCAATACTACTACTACTACTACTACTACTATACAAGTACAATAGCTCACTATATACAGTAGAATAGAGTACAAACAGTAATATATAAAGTTATATTATTTTTACTTATTAACCCTTTATGCAACCTGGGGTAACCTCAGGTAACCTAAGCCAACCTGAGACAACCTGAGACAACCTAGGACAACCTAGGGCACCCTAGGATATAGGGGTTGGACTGTGGAAACCTAGGTAGCCTAAGTACTTGAAGTGTCCTATGCTTCTTAGGTTTCTTGAGGTTGTTATAATTTAACTCCAAGCTCAAGCTATTTTTCCTGATGCTGTATCTGACTCTTTCCATTCCACATCCATTCCCCCTTCCCCACTAGTGACCAACTTGATCTCATCTTCATGTTCTGATTCAACTTGCCCAATGACTGATAAGATTTCAATATCCACAGGATCATCAGTATCAATAACAGAAGATATTTTGTCAGCATCAACTGCTGTTTGTGTATTGTCATTGAGAGTTTCTGAGTCAGTCTGTACCACTGTTGGTGAGTTGGAGCAAGAAACTTGATCAAAACAGTATTCAGGGTCCCAATCAAAGGAACCATCTTGAGAGCTTGTAGCTATCTTCAAAAGTGAGTGATAGAGATATTTACTTGGGGCTCAGAATACATACTTGCTTGCTTCATGTCCTCAGCATCATCAGACCCATCACCATCCTGAGAGCCTCAGGAGAAAAGTTTCAGTAAAGTGGGAAGAAACAATGACTGAGTGGAAAATATACCATCATCCTCTGACACTTCATGAGAGTCATAGATATAGATAGATTCATTTCCATTTTGATCCTTCTCTACATGTGTTCACACAACCACTGAAGTGGCATGTATTGCTGAGATGTTGATATCAGTGTCTTCTTGCTTGATATGAGGTTCTGAAGCTAGTAAAAATGCATTTAGAGATGGCTTAGTCTATAATAAACAATCTGTATACATACATGGGTCCTTTGTAAGAAGACCTTCATAGCCCTTGTCTTGCAGATAGTCACAAAATGCATCAAAATCAATCCATGTAAAGTTGAGGAACTTCATGGGATCCTTCTCAATATATTCAACACTGTAATACTGCCAAGTAAATGCATGAGTGGTGTAGACAATATAGCGATGCATGTCTGATGGAAGGGTAATGATGGGAACACATACTTGGTCACAAAATCTGTGTAAAATATGTACTGGGATGTATCTGATGAGCTTTTGAAGCTGTTCATTACCCTCTTGCCCAACCATGGGTGCACCAGGAGATGGTGGTACAAGCAAAAGTACAATTTGAAATATGGTAAACAAAAATTTGTATACTACTGTCCGATTATCCTGATGCACCTGCAGCTCATTCCTATGATCCTTCCAAATGTGAGTGTGGGCTTGCCGAGTATGAGTATGACCAGCCCAAGTGTGAGTGTGAGTGGCTTGAGTGTGAGTGTGAGGACCAGGCACAAGTGTGAGTGTGTCCAGTTATACCTATACCCCCTGATCACTGTTCATATGAATTCTAGATGTCTACTATGCCTATTCAGTCCAATGTGTACACTGCATCCACTGTGTCATCTACTGGGCAAGAGGATAAGGACAATGAGGGGTGCTAAGAAGCTCTTAGGCCTAAGCCAATGGACAGATTCATGAAGAATCAAGAATCAAGATATGCAATCTGTCCGATTTCCCACCTACACTTTCTTCACTCCATGTCTATGCTCCCAATGACATGCTACAGCTTCATTTTTGCAAAATGGCTTTTCCTTCCCAAAATATCTGGCTCCGCTTTCCTTCTTCGGTCCTGCAAAATCATTGTAGGCATATGAATTTGATCAGTTTCTGGCTCAGTACATATTGATTCAGTCCTGTTGGATCTGTTAGAATACGGTAGGTAGATGCTCAAGTTCAACTTGAAAAGCTGTACTCTACTCTATGAGTCTACACTCTTATACTGTATGTCCTAGGAAAATATAATACACAAAGCTATACTAATGATGCACCAAGAGTACAAAAGTAAAATCCAATATGAGTGATTAAAAATGATACCTGCTTTGCATGATCTGTATACTTTATATCCACCCCCTGCTTCATCTAGTGCTACTGAGTGGATTTGAAAGCACAGCAGTACACATTGACAGGAAAACTTATATCAAATTTGATGAAGATGAGTTGCAGGTATGGGCAGAATAGGGATTGCCACTGTAACTGAATATGGTTACAGCCATGTAAATATGGTACAGAAATTGCCTGTATATATGGGACAACATATGTACATATAACTATATGCTTTGCATATATGGCATAACAAGTTACAAAAGCATAGCTGCTGGGCTCAAATGGGTGTCAATCATGTAAAAATCCTTGCTTGGACCATTTTGGGCCATGCTAGTACCCCAATCATGGCTCATTTCCTTCAGTACAGCTTCTCAAGAAAACCTAGGCCAATTGTTTAAAAAATGAGCTGTTTGCTGACTTCATAGCAGACAGCAGCTGCCATTTAAAACTCGAGCTGGTTGTCAGCACAGCCCCAAGAAGCCCCAACCTCTCATGATTTCAATAGACTTGGATCAGGCTGTGTGTTCAGCAGTTATGTCATTTTTTAAAATTTGGCCTAGGTTTTCTTGACAGGCTGAAATACAGCTGTAAAAGACTGTTACTGATGTTAAACAACATGTAGCTCAATTGATAGTAGGTCAACTAGATATCATTATTATGTACCTGTTCAACAACACGAAGCTACAAATGTACATTAGCACCAGGATATGGTAAGTAACATAGAATGACTCACCTCAGTTGATAGTAGGCCAACTGAGGTGGACAATCCATGGTGGCTGTGGTAAGTAGTAGCTACTGTACAGTTAATATGTAAGCAGGTAATGTGAACAGGAGTAAAAGAGAATGTACGAGAGTTATCTAATCAGGAAGTGCCAAAGCTGGATATACAGAACAATGTGTATCTGTGCTTAACAGCTGACACCCTTTATGGTACAGTTACACAGTGTCAATCCCTAGGGCAGAACAGCTTAGATGAAAAAATGACATAGGCAGATCACATTACAAAAGTTCTAGTGCAGGAGGTGCACTTAGTTCACAGTTGCGAGATTCTCTATAGAACATATAGATAGGTGAAGTTGAATATTGCAATTGGCTTAATCATGGATGCAAGTGGTCCAATTGTCTCCATATACACAATTGCGGAAAGAAAATTGTGTATATCCATTTCGTGAGATAATGCACATTGTGAGGGGTGTCCATAAAAAATGACGAAATTGGGGAGGGACCCAGACAATGGGATTGAGGTTGTCAGTGAACTCAATCCATCCATCATCCTTCAAAGTCCATTTTGTGTTATCTAAAGAGGGAGTACAAGGAATGATGAGAAAAGATCAGTTTTTCTAAATGTGACTGATAACTGACTGTTAGAATGGGTCATACATTTGGAGCTGTGAAAAGAGCTTCCTTGCTGTGTGCTTGAGTTACAATTCCAAATCTGGGGATTCTGAGCTAAGGGTGTTGTAGTTTTGGCTTTATTAAAGGGGAAATCCTGTGATAGGACCCAATCTGCATGGCTCTGTATGGAATCACCTAACTGAGAACCTGCAGTGGCATCCCAAATTCTCACTGTTTTATCATCAGAGCCTGACACAATTCTGGTTCTATCAGGTGAAAAACTGCCTGATGTTACCAAATCTTCATGACCCTGCAGAGAATCACCCAACTGAGCACCTGTAGTGGCATCCCAAATTCTCACTGTTTCATCATCAGACCCTGACACAATTCTGGTTCCATCAGGAGAAAAAGCCACTGATCTTACTGAATCTTCATGGCCCTGTAGAGAATCACCCAACTGAGCATCTGTAGTGGCATCCCAAATTCTCACTGTTTTATCATGAGAGCCTGACACAATTCTGGTTCCATCAGGAGAGAAAGCCACTGATTTTACCCAAAATTCATGGCCCTGCAGAGAATCACCCAATTGAGCACCTGTAGTGGCATCCCAAATTCTCACTGTTTTATCATTAGAGCCTGACACAATTCTGGTTCCACCAGGAGAAAAAGCCACTGATGTTACCCAATCTTCATGGCCCTGCAGAGAATCACCTAACTGGGCACCTGTAGTGGCATCCCAAATCCTCACTGTTTTATCAATAGAGCCTGACACAATCCTGGTTCCATCAGGAGAAAAAGCCACTGATGTTACCCAATCTTCATGGCCCTGCAGAGATTCACCCAACTGAGCACCTGTAGTGGCATCCCAAATTCTCACTATTTTATCATCAGAGCCAGACACAATTCTGGTTCCATCAGGAGAAAAAGCCACTGATCTTACCCAATCTTCATGGCCCTGCAGAGAATGACCCAACTGAGCACCTGTAGTGGCATCCCAAATTCTCACTGTTTTATCATTAGAGCCTGACACAATTCTGGTTCCATCAGGAGAAAAAGCCACTGATGTTACCAAATCTTCATGGCCCTGCAGAGAATCACCCAACTGAGCACCTGTAGTGGCATCCCAAATTCTCACTGTTTTATCATCAGACCCTGACACAATTCTGGTTCCATCAGGAGAGAAAGCCACTGATCTTACCCACTTTTCATGGCCCTGCAGAGAATGACCCAACTCAGCACCTGTA
>KN834756.1:160109-171326 GCA_000827265.1 Collybiopsis luxurians FD-317 M1 | reverse complement strand
ACCCAACTGAGCACCTGTAGTGGCATCCCAAATTCTCACTGTTTTATCATCAGACCCTGACACAATTCTGGTTCCATCAGGAGAGAAAGCCACTGATCTTACCCACTTTTCATGGCCCTGCAGAGAATGACCCAACTCAGCACCTGTAGTGGCATCCCAAATTCTCACTGTTTTATCACCAGAGCCTGATACAATTCTGGTTCCGTCAGGAGAAAAAGCCACTGATGTTACTAAATCTTCATGGCCCTGCAGAGAATCACCCAACTGAGCACCTGTAGTGGCATCCCAAATTCTCACTGTTTTATCATCAGAGCCAGACACGATTCTGGTTCCATCAGGAGAAAAAGCCACTGATCTTACTGAATCTTTATGGCCCTGCAGAGAATGACCCAACTGAGCACCTGTAGTAGCATCCCAAATTCTCAATGTTTCATTAGAGCTGGATACAATTCTGGTTCCATGGGGGGAAAATGCTACGCAATTAATTTGTGATTCTGTAGGAATCACATTAATTTTAGCTATCTGTGCCACTAATGACCTGTTCTGTATGCTGATTGAATTTTTAACTTTGGGTTTCAGGCTGAATTTGTTTTCCCACAATGGTAAAATACTGATGTACAAATGTGGGGTCATTCCCTGAACATTGCTGTTCCTAAAACTTCTCACTAGGTCCCGAAGATTGAGAAGCATTCCTCTGATGTCATCCATCATTTCGCTCTTCATAAGGCCCTGTAGAATCATTGTCAGTATGTCTCAAATATTACTTTTCTATGTACTTACATTGATTGTTTGCTGTACAATCTCTTCACACTCTTGAAGTTGAGTGAGTAAACTCATGGCTTCAATCCAAAAGATTCCTCTTTCTATTACAAAGCTGTACAATTTGTGAATAATGTTCTCATTCCATTCACATTGAATGCAATGAAAACCCCAAAACTGACATGAATATTGCAGTGCTTCCCCAATTACTTCTGCCACATGTTCTTTAATTCTCACCACCTCTTCATCTTTTGTAAATGAGGATGGAAGGTTACACATGTTAAACTGAAGTTTTTCCAATTTTTGAAAGCAAGAAAAGCTTAATTTGTAATGATATAGATTTGCATTATATAAGACCTGGTATTTCATAATAAAGTCAGGGAATGAAGCATGAAAGGTGTAAACAGCATGGCTCTTTTCTGAGATATAGAATACTGCCTGAAGTTTGCCAATGAGGCCCTGGACAATATCTACTTCCAAATTCATGAGTTGAGCAATTGCATTGCATGATAATGGCCTTCCCAATGAGATAATTGTGTGAATAATTCCCAAGTCTTCTGCTATCTCATTACCCTGCGAATATTCCCTAAAAATTGCACTTTCTACAATTGTAGTATACAAGGCTTCCAAATCTCCACTCTTGTCACCTTGACTCAATGACACTTCAAGTCTCTTTTTTTGTCTTGTAATGGGCACCTCATCACCTTTCACAAAACTTATAACTGTAGCAGCATAGATGAAGAGCTTTCCTGAAAGATTGGCAAGGGATTCTACTTGCTGCTTTGTGGGTTCTAGATGATTCAGCTCCTGTTCAATGTATGTTTTTATATCAGCTTGTACAAAGCTTTCCTCCACTTGGTGAAGAATAAACTCTTTCACTCTGGAAAAAGGTTTCAAATTTGGGACTGTACTCTGCATCTCTTTATTGATCTTCTGCTCTGGCCGGCTTGTAAATAGAAACTTCAGGCCCTTGAGCTGACTGTCCTGGATGGCATTTACCAAAGGCTCCAGGACACTGGAAATACCCTGACACTCATCTAGAGCATCCAATACAAAAACTGGAATACATTGTTCCCTTTTCAAAATGTCTGAAACTTTTTTCCAAGGCTCAATCAAAAGATACTTCACTTGCTCAACTGGCTTTTTTGCATCAAGATGAAGTTCTTGCAATAAAGCAGTATTGAGTGCATCTGCAAATGCCCTAGAAAATTTGGCTAGTTGACAAGATAAGGTGGGAATGATAAACCGGTAATCTCGGCATTCTGGAATTTGCCTAGAGCAAAAGAAAGACCCAGCGAGAACTCCTTTTTCTTTCAGTTTCTGGCATACAGACATAGCAATGGTGCTTTTTCCTGTCCCGGCCATTCCAGATATCCAGTAGGCTGATGCCTTAAAAGGATTGAATGGATTCGGTGGAGAAGCCCATGCTTCAATTTCTGCCAGAATATTTACTCGGGTGCCTGGGCTACAGAACTTTCGGGCATTCTTAATGCCTACATCTGCATCAAAAAAAGCCTGAGGTGCATAAGGCATCTTTAACCACAGTTCATTGGCAACACTAGCAGCAGGATCTAATCCATGATGTTAATGCTAATGCTGATAATTTAAGTTATTCACTCACAACTAATATTTATGTCTCCTCCAGCTATATTGAAGACAGGTTGGTACATGGTAAAACGAGATGCATTTGACAGAATGCTTTCAAGCCCAATATAGAAGATTAATGGGGTATCAAACATTAGCGATATCATTTAACAATACCTGTAGTTAACGGTCCTAATTAGAAAGTAAGATTTTATGCTAAACCGTGTATATTGAAATGAGTGACCTATTGTCTTGAGCCATAGTTTTTTGAATTTTTTGACGCTGCGTGCTCTTAAGCTGCAAAAATGATATCGAATACCGGTGACGGGAGTCGATAGTTTGCAATGTGTCCGTTGGCTCTTTATATACGTCGACAGAACCGATGATAGCGGCTTGTTCGGTGCTTATAGTGAAAATTTCATTCATGTTTGATTTCTAGAAAGACAGCCTTCTTACATCGAATCGTTACAGTACTGATCATCAACACTGATAATCGATAAACCCCATGACGCCCGGATTCACATTTTTCATTAATCCCGAATCGGCTTATGCGGGTCGCATAATGGGCGCAGACGAACGTTGAAGGGGCTTAGCGGCCCATCTCATCCCACTGATTTATAATTAGTAGTTCGAACTGCTTTTGAGTATTACTGTTGTTCTTCGATCGTTTATTGGAGAAGAATTTGGTCGAGAAAAGATTCAATACTGGTACTTTTGTGGAAAAATGCAAACCTCACGCTTCTCCTTAGCAGTTAGATATGCTTTACCTGTAGAACGCCGCGTTCTGTCTTTCTCTTTGTTGAAGAATGCTCGATTGCAGACTTCCCGCCCTGACCAAATAGGTCTTACGGCGCATCGGTCCGTGCAGGTCCGCTGAGCGCTTAAGGCTAGTCGCGTCTCTCCACCTGTCCAGTGTCATGATCCTCATTTCATGACTTGAACGAACACACAGTACGCCATACACATTATCTTATACACCTAGTCTTAGTTTTCTCTAACCGTAACCACTACCAGCAATGATGCTCCGTTGCTGTTCCGCAAAACCTAATATTATTGTTTCTAGTATCTCACCAGGTTCACGATCCGCCCTTCTGCTTCCTCGTCGCTTCAACACCAGTGCAAGTACAACTGCATCCTCCCAAGCCAATGCACAGGAGTCCCACTCATGTTCCATATACCAAAAGCTTCCGTGTACCGTTTCGGAGACGGGAAGTATGCCCAGCCATTATTCCGAGATGTAGCTTGGACTGTCAAGGAAGGGGAAAGTTGGGCTGTTGTCGGTAGCGGCGCGGAGGAGAGAAGGCTATCTTTTTCGAGGTATGTATCACTTGTTTGCCCTGTACTTATATCATTTTCATTTTTTATTCTAATTCTAACACACCTTTGTTTCCCTCTCGTAGACCCTCCTCGGCCGCCATTGAATATCACCGCACCCTCCTCTCCCAGGCGGTCTCTTCCCCTTTCTCAATCTCTCCGGCCTCGACCCATACTCGGAAGTCTCCATCGTTTCCTTCGGACACCGGAAACAAGCCGGAGGCGAATTTTACGACTATGCAGCGTGGTACGGCGCTGTACAAGAAGAATTCACGGTCGACTTACCCTTCGACAATCACGGCGAACACGTAGCTTTCAATGAGTTTTCGTGGCAAATTCAGCAGAGTAAGCGGTGGCATCTAGCTGGAGAAAACGGTACGTAGGATACAGGCCATTCTTATTCGATGTTCTCTAAAATATGCTCTCGGTAGGATTCGAAAAATCAGCCTTTCACCCATCACAGGCGACCATCCTCCTACACCCAACCTCGCTACCCACCTTGAGATATATCATCTCCCCTCGATTCACCGCGCCAAACTTCATCCCATCTCCGTCTCTTCTCTCGACCCCGCTCTCGTCTCCCTACCACCCTTCTCTGTTCCGCAATATCGACCCTGTCTCCAGAACTCTTCGATGCCTTCCCCCGACGCGCAAGCATGACCCTGAGGGATGTGAATGGTACAGGGTTCGATAGGGATTTTGTGCCGAAGAGGAAGAGGGATATAGGGCGTGGATTGGGTATACAAGTCTGCGGCGACCGGGAGTGGAATGGGGCAGGCAGGGGAGGATATGAGGGTGCAATGGAGGGTCAGGACAGGCGGGAGGAGGAAAGGTGGAGGTTGGAAGGGTTTGGGAGACTGGGACCGGAGGCTTGGGGCCGTGGGAGCTCGAGCTCTAGTTCCGCGGGTGCCGTACTGTGGTCACAGCGGGTTTAAGAGCGACAAAACAAACTCTCCCCCTCCTCTTACTGAGCCTCAGGCTTCTCCTCAGATACTACTTAGAGCGCGCGTCGCGTCGCTGTGTTACTCAAAGCATTCTTCAATCCCTAGGCAGCCAACGCTTTCAGTTGCAGATCTGGGAACGACTTCTTGCGCTAACCAAATGTATTATTGGGCGGTACGGGTAATAAGAGTAGTTGCAGTAGCAGTATTCGAACTCGGCGTCAATGGGACAGGCGACGAAGTCCTCCCACTGGAACTATAACTGTTACTGCTTTGCGCAGTGTGGTACGAGAAAAGAGTGCTCCGACTCGCAGAGCCCATTCCCCCATTCCTATCCCCGCCACCTTCATCCCTGTCCTTCTCACCTCCACCCCCCACAAACACATCAACACCCACAAGCTCCCCCATCTCCCCCACCTCTCCCACCTCTGTCGAAGTAGTGGTGAAACCCTCCATCGCAGCCGCTGTACTCAAACTATTCGCCCGACTCGGCGGATCACTCCCCATCCCCGTAAACTCCGTCTGCGGATGACTCATCGTACTCATCGAGGTGAACCGGCCCTGATACGACCTAGATGTGAGGCTCACAGCCAACTCTCGACTCCCTAGACTTTCGATGGTAGGCATGCGACGGACGAAGTCGTTGAGGATGCGGATGTGGTCGTCTTGTGCGCCGGGGAGGGGGAATTGGGGTGGGAACTGGGGTGGGAATGGGAGGTTGGTTGGGTTTTGGTTTGGGTCGGAATAGTTAAAGGTTGGGAAGTTCGGGTAATTGGGGCTATTGGGGTTGGGACTGTTGGTCAAGGAGGTGGAGGTGGAGGTGTTGTCGTATCCGTATCCGTATCCGTATTCATCGTAATAATACTGCTGCTGTTGATGTGCTCTAGGCCGAGGTAACGAAGTATATATATCCCGCGGCTCAAGAGAAGATGGATTTTCCTCCTCCTCAACAAAACCCTCAGATCGCGCTGGGCGCAATGCGTCCCTAGATATTTGAGATACAAGTGCACGAAAGCGATCTGCAAAGTTGTTGAGCTCCCCGTTGCTTTGGGAGTTCGTGGAAGGGGTGCTGGCGGTAACAGTATTCGCAGTCGCGGGCACATGACTCACCGATCGCATTGGAGGATAATCCTAGTCAACTTCTGATAAGGAGGACGACATGCGCAAGACTTGGACCGACCGGTATAGTAATCTCGAATCCACAGTCATACCCACCCAAGACTCTTGGAGGTGCCAATGCCAAGGCTTTCACTCGCACACCGAACGTATATGTTTTCCGTGCTCACCTTACTTCCTTCCGGCCTGAACACGGGTTTTGCGGCAACAACATACTTCTTCAAAGCGCCTCGTTGCTTGACCAAGTACACTACACTGGAGATTCAGTGTCCCCTCTCAGATCTCAGAACTTAGCCAATGACTTGGAGTCTGAATCCTCTGGACCTTGATTTGCTATAGGTAAGTACTTGCCACTGAGAATCACCGATGCAGCTCACACTAATCTACGATTCAAGCCCAATGACAAGTACAGCTGGTCCTTTTCAGCCTGCGGAAGTGACAGGACCATCCATCACCATCATGATTACACTCAAAGAAACAAACAGTCTGACTGAAAGCTTGAAGATGGAATTACTTTACTCTCTATATGCTGGCAGCAGCCACAGTAGTTGCAGAGGCAGGGAACTGTTCAGTGAATCGGTTGGTAGAGGAAGAGCAGGTGTGATGGGGAGCAGCTTTTCTACTTCATTGGAAAACCTGTCAACTTGAAGAAGGTGAGTTATGGATTGGGTGATGAAGAGGGGATTATTGCTGAGAGAGGTGAGCAAATAAATAATATACCGAATTCAGGCCATTGGAGTGTTACAGAATTTTGGACATCTCTGCTTAGTTTTCAAGGCCAGAGTGTGGTAGATCTCATGCTATAGATTAACCAAATTGGCTGTCTATACATATAAATTTCATGTTGAATTTAAAAAGTGTTTTAAATCGAGCACTCGGACTAAAGAAGATATGATCAATTACTAGCATGCTTACCGTTTGCCAGGAGCGGCAAAGCCAGTGATCTTAATACCTATGGTAAAAGCCAGGAGAGGTCACGATCTTGAACTAATACTTGTCCCACATACCAGGGGTGGGCTGCTTGGCAAAGCAGTCTTCCTAGAAACCAACTAAGAGTAGTTTCCCTTGTCAAAAACTAGAAGGAATTTTGGAGAAAGTTCATTCACAATATCATTGATAGGTAGCAGTCTCATTGAGAGAGGTGAGCGAATCAATGACGTACTGAAGCCAGTCTGGAGCATTAAAGAGTTCTCCGACATTGGGTTTTCAGCCAAAAAGGTAGTCATATGTAACACTTCATCCAACAGGTTCATCAATTAACTGGTACAATTTGTCGGAAAAACCCAAATTTGCTGATCAGACCTGATGGAATGGTCAGCGCATATCAGGTTCCGGGGTAAACCGTATCAGGCAGTATCAGACGGTATCAGTTCTGGTCACACAGACCCGAATGCAGTATTTTGAGTATTCTGAGCACTACAGTAGAACAAGGTTGATCCTCTGATTCCATAACATTTCGAGCTATCCAATACAAAATGAGCAGGAGGATAAATTTTTTGTTCACGTTCCTCCGAGCTCTCTTTGCTACGTCAGAAATCCATAGAGAAATCCATGTAATTCAGTTTCAAGATAGCGGTTTGGATTCCAATGACCTAAACAGTGGAAACGGATTCAGCAGCGACAATAATACATAGAATCCCTCACAGCATTTGAAAAAGAAGTGATGTCATTACTCTTGTATACAGTCCGTATCAGCCCATATCAGGACTGATAAGGCTGCATTTATTCAGTGCACGTTCTGGTTATATTAATGCCTGCTTGACGCAGTGGTAAGTTGTGTGTTATACTTTGAACTAATGTAAGGTTCACAGTTCAAAATGTGCATACGACACTATATGAGCATCCACACTCTTTACTCTACTATCTATCTATCTATACTCGATCTATATAGGTCTATTACGGGAGAGACAGCGGAGAAACAACAGTTTTGTATCTGAGTCCAACCCTACCTGACCAGCCCTGACCACGGTTGACCACCTCGATCAGACAAACTGATCTGCCCATCTTCACCTCTTATCTGGCTGATCAACCGCCGATTCTTCAATGACCTGACCACACCTGAGTAGACGATATAAGGCCTGATATTGGTATTTTGACTTTTTCTGACAAATGCTTGAGTCATATTGGATTATTGAGCTTAGATCTATACGGCGGCAACATTCGGGAGCTCAACAAGCAAAACTCTCAAATACCTGCAAGTCCAAATCTTAAATCCCTTCATAGGCTTGTCATGGCCGGAATGGAAGGTCTGTAATGGTCCGACACTCAAATTGCGTATGGACACATTTATAATGCAATATTGCAAACTTCATAACAACTTCAACTCTGAGCACCTTGCTGACACAAGTAACACAATATAATACTGTATCTTTTTTACCACAAATTCATGGGGTATTTGAATTTGTCTGAGCACAAATTTACTTTCCTTTTATGGTATGGTTGATGAAGCTGACCGCCAAAAAATCACTATATAAGGCACAAGCTGTCAAAAAAATTTCCATTACATTCATGGGATTGCATGCATTATGTGAATTTGTGGTCATGAAGATACAGTAGTATAATAGTAGCAATTACGGTTTTACCACTGGCTAACCATACTATAAGTATAGTTAAACAATATTCAATTTTACCCTTACCTGCAGGTAACTTGCCAGTAGCCTCAAAAAATATATCATGCAAGTAACCGGCAGGCAAACCCATGACCGGCATAAAGAAAACTGGCCAGACAGGTACCAGTGCCATCTGCCTGCAGGTCCTGGCCCGATCCCAGGTCTTGTGTTTCAGTGACCGGTTACCTGTGCTGCAGGTCCGGGTCAAACCTGACCAGGACTTGTGGCAAGCCTTACTGATATTTCACTGGCTTAGATATTCTTGATATGTACTAGTAATGATGAAATTATGACTCATATATAAGAATGAGTATGTATCTTCTCCACCCTTGTAATTCCAACTGGATTTGTAATTTTGCATCCTGTATGGTATACATGCCATTCCTGACACTACAAATTTTCTTGACTCAATTATTCCATCAGCAGAAAGCCAACCAAAAGGATTTTATTTGCAGGTGGAACTGTATCACCAGAATCCTCAATGGGAGTAAACCAAAATTCTCTTAATGTATGTGTTTTGATTCCAGTACAGCTTGTGGGTATAGAGATATGACCTCAAGTGAGTCGGAGATACAGGCGTTGGAATCCAATATAAAGATTCTTTAAGCAGGATATGGGAGTTAGAAGCTGTGCAGGAGGTTGGTGATAATGAATTTAGTTTGCATCAATCTTGTGTGAACTTACCTGTTCAGGATGCTGGTGATGACTCAGAGGGTTAGGGTAGGGGAGGTGTTTTGATGGGTGAGTAGGAATTGGTATCCTCCATAAAACATACCCATGTTCAACTGATTCCAAACTAGTTGTAGACTTATTTAATTGAAATCATTTGCCACAGGTACAATTTTTTATCTTCATCATATGTCTGGTCTCAGGTGGATTCTGAATGTTGAGCAAGAAATGATGTTGGACCCATTGTGTCAGCGACTTGGAGCTACTGCAAATAGCCACCAGGTATAACACAACTTGGAACTTCAGAGACAAGAGGGGGGCAGAGAAAGGAGATGTTATTCTAGCCTAATTACAAGAAAGTATAGATGAGAGCAGAGCTAAAGAATACACTCTCTTGTATCTAACTATATATACTCTGTAAGTGCAGTAGCCCTATATCCAAGTCAGGGGAGTGGTGATCATACATACTAAAACCATGTTGAAAAAGGAAGGGAGTTTATGAGTGATAATTGGCACCATGCCACTTATGTGCAGGAGTTGATCATATGGAGGAAAAGGTGAGGCATGGGTGAAGGGTAAGAGATAAGATGGATAGATAAGAAGTGAGAGATAAGATGAGAAGGTTAAGACTAAAAGATAAGATGGACTTAGAAATAGGGGTTAATAAATGGTAAAAAGGAAATAAAAGGGAAAGAAATAAAGGAAAGATAAAATGTAACCATAGCACATTGGGGAATGAGAATGATGGAAAATGTTGTCAGGTACCTGAGTCACAACAATAAACAGGAGACACACACATGAAGCGTTAATTCTCTCAACTGGGACAAGACACTTAGTTCAATGATGTAAGAGGAAGAGGAAAGAGCTCCATGTTCCAGACAACTTAGGCATCCTTCAACACAATGATTCTACAATGGCAGTAGGAATCCATTGGGCTTAACTATAGAAACTTGTTTATGCAAAACTTTTTGTGTGATTATATACAGATTCTTAGTATTATACACTACTGCAAATGACTAGTATATCTATCTTGTGATTCTCATTAATAGATGTGTCTGGCCATAGGACAATGAAATAAGAAAGACAGCAGAACTTAGATAAAAGTTGATGAGAACAGACTTCAGGTATGGCCAGCAGAGCTGAGAGGAAAAATTGATATGGTCTGATTGCATAAGCAACAATTTGGGGGGAAAATACTATTAGTTCCCAGCCATGTGGTTTATTAGAGGTTATGAACACTAGTTAAGAAAATAGTAGACAGTGCACACAGCACTGAAGTGATCACACAGATTGAAGAAGAGAAAAAGCACCACTAGATTGTTCATGTATGTAGGTGGCTTTATATACAAGTGCACAATGTTATACATAGTAGACCATAGGCTAGATAAAAGATAGATGAGAACATGTAACTAAGTATCATGGGAACTAGTACACAAGAATGGGTATATGTGATAGGAACCATGAGAACTGAGATGAGATGGTGAGATGAGATATAAGTACACTACAACTAAATATAGAACAGTGTGAGATGGCAAGGGAACATAAATATAAGTATAGTACAACTACGAGAAAGTGTTCCATAGATAGATATATCCAATTGTACCTTGTGAATACCTAATTGTAATCTAATATGGTTCACTACAAAGGTCTAGCCTTACCAGGCAAAACTCTTTACTTGGGTTCTCCATTGTTGCAAGTTGCCCAGTTGTCTCCATATACACAATCACAGAAAGACAATTTAGTATATCCATTCTGTGAGATGATGCATGTTGTTTTTGGAGTCCATAAAAAGCAGCAAAAATGAGGAGGGATCCAGAAAATGGGATGGGAGATGTCAGGGAACCTGATCCATCCATCAGCTGTCAATGTCCAGTTTTTGTAATCTAAACTGGGAGAATTAGTATCAATGAGAGAAATATCAGCTTTTGTGAATGTGGTTGATAATTGATAATTGGCTAATGTGACTGAATATCTATGACCCTGTAGAGAATCACCTGGCTGAATGCCTGTAGTAGCATCCCAAATTCTGACTGTTCTATCATTAGAGCCAGACACAATTCTGGTCCCTTTAGGAGAAAAAGCCACTGATGTTACCAAGTCTTCATGGCCCTGCAGAGAATCACCCCACTGAGCACCTGTAGTGGCATCCCAAATTTTCACTGATCCATCTAAAGAGCCTGATACAATTCTGGTTCCATCTTGAGAAAAAGCCACTGATCTTACTG
>KN834756.1:118409-156287 GCA_000827265.1 Collybiopsis luxurians FD-317 M1 | reverse complement strand
GCTTCAATGTCTGCCAGAATCCGAACTCTGGTGCCTAGATTACAGATCCTACGGGAATTATGAATTCCTACATCTGCATCAAAGAATGCCTGAGATGCACAAGGCATCTTTAACCAGAGGCCATTGGCAACACCCGAAGCAGAATCTAGTCCCATCAGCTTAATGCAAAACCAGGAACCTGATAATTCAGGCTTTTTACTCACAAGTGATGTTTACTATATCCCTTCCAGCTGCATTGAAGGTAGGTTGATTCATGGTAACATTAGATGCATTTGACAGAATGCTTGCAAGTTTATACAAGATTAACAGTGTATCAAAGATTCATAATATTGGTTAATCATACCCGTTGTTGAGGGACTGTGAACTATACTGAACTCTCCTAATCATAAAGTAAGATTTCTATGCTTAGACTGTATATCAAATGACTGACCCATTTTCTCGATCCATGAGTGTATTGTGAATCGCGTTATGTCAAGTTGCGCAAAATCTGGAACGAGATATCCAACCGGTGATGGCAGTTGACAGGTTACAGTAAGGTTCACATTGTAATTGTGGGTTTCTTTATATACGTGGAGAGGATTTAGCCGCCTACAACTGCTCATGAATTTTTAGAATCATTTTCGAAAAAGGCATTTTAGTGATTGTGTTTATCTATAAACAAACTTCTGATTCATTGCCTCATTGATGCCAGGACAACTGTGCATTGACAGCATTCTTATGGAGTAATGAATTAGTACTTTGTTTGTTGATAAACACAATCATTTAGGCGTATTTGAAACCAATGTTACGATTCACGAACAAGTCTATTTAGGCGACATCCCATCACCGCCGAGAATCATAGTTTTATTAATCCATAATTGGCAATAATGGGCAAGGGGTGTGCATCGGTCATGTTGGTCAAATCGGGAGGGGGGGGAAGGGACAAAGGACCTTAAGGTTAAAATCTTTGTCAACTATATTTCACCGACGTGTCGAGAATGCCTAGGCATTCCAATAGGCTTGGCGATGTGGCCTTGAAGGCGTAAGCAGTAAGATGAAGTGATTTGGGCTTGAACGAAAGGTAGTACACACCATAGCTCGTAACTCTTCCGATCGGGATCATCAACATGAAATGTTGGTCCCTGAGGGCTAGGACTCAAGGCAGCATCAATTATGAGTGACTACTGACCAGGAATCCTAGGGTCAAAACCAGACACTTTAACCAGACGTGCTGACGTCTACCCAAAGCGCAGTCCTACCCCATCACATGCATCAAAGGAAGGACACGTACGTCGGTGAAGGATTTCATACGGAAAACGGACAATTTAATTAGAATCTCTCACATACTTCCCGAACTAATGTTTTTCAGTGAATATATCTTGGACACACGAACCTTCCAGCGCTTCAACGCAGTTCCCGCCAACCTTACATTCCTTCGAGACGCTGTTCAATCGGTGTACTTGTCGAACTTCAAATTCAAACTTCCAGAGCCAGTTTGAAGCATGCTAAATGGTTATAATAGTCTTAAACAAGTCTATTCAATGTTTCCTAAATGTCATATTGAGAATGAGCTCACCGTCTTGGGGCCTCTCCTGGTACCACTTCCATTGCCGAGGACTACTAGAAAGGCCGTTGACGGACTGGTTTTGTCAAGTCTCAGGGTTGTCATTAGCATACCCCGCGTTCTGTCCCAAGAGGCGGTTACCGCCGTTTGCATAAAGTTTTGCAGGTTCAATTTATGCAGCGCTTGTCTAGTTGTATTTGCTTGCCCTATACATTTGATGGCCCAGGCCGAACCACCATCCGACAACACCACCTGCGAGTCAATCGCTATCGCAATCAATGGTTTATTCTTTCTTTAGGGATAGGCTCTGTTTCCCGCTCTTGGATTATATAGAAACCCTATCAAACTGCAAAACTTTATGCGAGCAGTAACAGGTTTCTATATAATCCAACAGTCGGAGATAAAGAACAAACCGATTGACCCGCGGGTACAGTGATTTGCGTAATTCTGTCCCTCTTAGGAATCTACATGTTGGTTTATTTGTTTTTAATAATTGACTGAGTCCAGACCCTGTTACCATACAAAACATGACTGGAAAGGACTCCTTTGGATTAGTCCCAACCAAACTGACTCTTTCTCGTGAACATTTGTTGAACATCTCGTGAGTTTTGTCTACAAACGAGGCCTGAGTTTGTCAATTGATAAATACAAATCAACAAATATGAAGATTCTAAAGGGTCACAAATGACTGGGGCGTCGTCGGAGTTTCTTTCTATACGAGCTGGCGGGCATGGGGCCTTAAATGTATAGGGCGAATAAATACAATCAAACCAGTGCTAGTGTTAAAAAAACCGAAACTGTGAAACTTTATGCAAACGCCTGTAAAATTCAGATCAGGGATACGAATCATGAGTTCGCGTGGTACGCCACTGAGTACTGAGCGCTTAAAGTTAGACGCGTCCTTCCGCCTGTCCAGTGTCATGATCATCATTTCATGACTCGAGTACACTATACGCCACATACACGTTAGCCTATTCACCTGGTCTTGGTCTTGGTTTCCAACTGTAATCACCACCACCGAAGATGCTCCGTTGGTGTTATCCAAGATGTAACACTAAAATCTCTAGTATTGGTCCAGGATCAGGATACGCCCTTCTGCTTCCCCGTCGCTTCAGTACCAATGCGAGTACAAGCACAAGTACAAGTACATCCTCCCAAGCCAATTTCCAGGAACCCCCACTAGTAATCCATATACCAAAAGCTTCCGTGTACCGTTTCGGAGACGGAAAGCATGCTCAGCCATTGTTCCGGGATGTAGCTTGGACTGTCAAGGAAGGGGAAAGTTGGGCTGTTATAGGTAGCGGCGGAGGAGGAGAGAAGACCATCGTGTTCGAAGTATGTATGATTTTTCATTTTTACTCATCGATTCTTATTCCAATTTCTAACACTTCTTTGTTTCCCCTTCATAGACCCTCCTCGGCCGCTATCGAATATCACCGCACCCTCCTCCCCCAGGCGGTCTCTTTCCCTTTCTTAATCTCTCCGGCCTCGACCCATACTCAGAAGTCTCTATTGTCTCCTTCGGACACCGGAAACAAGCCGGAGGCGAATTTTACGACTACTCAGCGCGGTACGGCGCCGTACAAGAAGAAGACCGACTTACGCTCCGACAAACCATGTTCCCAGAAACCATACCGCCTCTTCGAATGCCTTACGAAGACCCTGCCAAAGAGACGGACCCAGAGCCTATCATCCAAACATTATCCTCAGAGAAAAAAGCGTTCTTCGAAGAACTGGTAGCGCAAATGGGGCTCAAGGAGTTTTTGGACCTCCCCGTGATCGCGTTGAGTAATGGACAAACGCGTAGGGCGAGAATTCTCAAGGCTATTCTGAAGAAGCCACAATTGCTGCTGCTCGATGAGCCTCTGACGGGGCTTGATGTCAAAGCGCGTCCGTTGCTCCTTCGTACGCTGCGCGATTTGCACGTCAAGAGGTCTCCGAGGGTGATCATGGGATTAAGAGCTCAAGATGCGTTGCCTGATTGGATTGACCACGTCGCTTATGTGAAGGGGTCAAAGGTCGTCACTGGGGAGAGGGAGAGTGTTTTGAGGAAAGTTGAATCGGAATCCGGTCTTGGGGGCTGGGCTGGTCAACCGAAAAAACACGGATACGAAGCGAGCTCGAGGTCGACCCAAATTGGAGATGTTTTGATTGATTTGAAGAATGTCAAGGTTCAGTATAGCGAACGTGTGGTGTTGAATGACCTTTCGTGGCAAATCAGGCAGGGTGAGCGATGGCATTTAGTTGGCGAAAACGGTACGTAAAATACAAGCCATTGCTATTGGTGTTCTCTAAATTATCTCCTCTCGATGTACGCAGGATCCGGAAAAACAACCCTCCTCTCACTAATCACAGGCGACCATCCCCAATCCTACACCCAAACTCGCTATCCACCCTCAGATACCTCATCTCCCGTCGACTCACCGCGCGAAACTCTATCCCACCTCCGACTCTTCTCCCAACCCCGCTCTCGTCTCCCTACCACACTTCTCCGTTCTGCAATTTCGACCCTGTCTCCAGAACTCTTCGATGCCTTCCCCCGACGCGCAAGCATGACCGTGTGGGATGTGATTGGAACAGGGTTCGATGGGGATTTCGTGCCGAAGGGGAAGAAAGGTGTAGGGCGTGGGTTGGGTATGAAAGTCGGGGGCGGTGAGGAGTTGAATAGGGTGGGCAGGGGTGGGTGTGAAGGTGCAATGGAGGGTCAGGATGGATGGGAGGAGGAGGAGAAGTGGAGGGTTGGGAGGGTTTGGGAGGTTTTAGAAGCTTTGGGGCCGGATGCTTGGGACCGTGCAGGTACCAGTTCCGCGGGTGCAATACCTAGATTACAGCAGCTCCAGGAGCAACAAAACTCTCCCTCAGCATCGACACGCGAATTTGCCAAAATTTCTTTCCCATCGTTACCCCTGCCGCAGCAGAGAATGGTTCTGCTCATGCGCGCTCTCGTCGGTCGTGCGCCTTTGATTCTGTTGGATGAGGTTTGGAGTGGGATGGATGAGAGGATGGTGACGGTTGCACGGGAGTACCTTCGTGGTGATACGGATACGCATTCATCGTCGTCGGAAGGTGGTGCTGGAGCTGTATGGGGAGGAGTTGGACCTGATCAAGCTGTTGTGGTGATTACGCATTGGGAGGAGGAGGTTCCGTGGAGTCGGGATGAGGATCCGGGGGTGTTCCGGAGGTTCAAGCTGAGCAGCGGGAAGGGGTGGGTCGAAGACGAGTAGTTGACTGCATTAGAGGCGGGTTAGGATGGTACCGTAGCAAAAGGAGGCATATTGCCCTGGCCTTTTGACTAGTTTTTGTCTTTAGATCTATCTGGTATAGCTAGACTGCATGCTAGAATGTAGATTTACCTGCTCGTACCGCAAGGCCAAAGCTAGTTCTAGTGAGCGCTTCACTGATTCACGGGACACGTGATCCTCGGAGACATCCGATCCGCCCTTCCGCCGACGAAGAGATGAGAAATTAGGAGTCGACCCATTTCTGATTCGTCCATCATCATCCTCCTCAGGTCCTCAGCAGTGCGTCAGGGATTCTTTGCTCACCCAATCTCTACAAAGTCTTGCTCAAACCAATAAACTTTACGTGTTACGCCAGCTGCTGATTCTATCCATGATCATGATCCACGATATGATGCTGCTCTCTGTTGCACTTTCACTCTTTCTTGGTACTTTTCTCAATGTACACGTCCGGGCCTCTCCTTTCCCTCAATTTGATGTTCGGGCCCTGCAACATCGGACGACGCAGCCCACGTTCCCTGCCTCACCTGCTTCATGTCAGATCTGTTCAGCGGTATGTATCTATCTGTCTATTTTCAAGCTCGAATGGAGGAGCCGTTATTGTTGGATAGATTAGGGACAAAATCGTTGACTTGCTTGCTCGTAGAACTATGCCTCAATACAAAACTGTGCCGAAGCTGCTCCTGTCCTGGCCAACTTTTCTCAGGTGCGTACCAAGCTGCTTTCTACGTCCTCCAATTCCTTTTAACAACAATATAGATCATCTTCAATCCCGGGGCATTTATCAATGTCATTCAATGCTCCTGCACAGAGACCTTCCAATCCGTGTTCCCTCAGTGCGTTGATTGGTGAGTTTCTTCCCCTGCCCCATTCCTGGTATCGTACTCTGCTTCTAACGAAATATCCGACAACAGCTTCGAACAGACAAACCAAACGGACGTCCTCGCCGCACCGGACCTGCCTAGTGTCCTATCAGGAATGAGGCAGATCTGCGCACTCGAAAGTACACTGCTGGGCTCTGCGGTTCTTAGCGATGGAGTTCTGCCGTCTAGCACCAGCGCCGGTGCAGCTGCAGCTACATCGGCTACTACCTCAAATTCTCAGCCGAGAGTAGTAGCGCTGTCTAGTCGTGTAGTGTATCTCACTTCTGCGGCAGTGGTAGTGTTGGCTTGTGTTGGTCAGTTTTGGCTATAGTGGAATCCGATCTACTATCTTGTTTTTTTCTTTCGCTGAAGGCGGAGGTGAAGGTGAAGAATGGAATGAATGGATATAATGACTAATTATCGAGGATGGATTATCTTTATTATCTTTGGTTTCGGGTTCCGACGATACGACCTCTTGATGCGTAATGACGACTTTTAACGGGTACCCTCTTTTGTTGATGACTTACTTACGACTCTCATGATGAAATGCTAATTGTTGTAGTTGGCTTTTGCTTTTGCATAGAGAACTCTCTCGAGTCCTGCTCGTTATTGAGACGGCTCTGTGATTCACGGTGAGCTTCACGGTCTGCTCGGTTATCCCGGATCCGTCCCGTCGTGAAGGGGAGCAAGTATCTGGTTAGGCGCTGAATTGAATGGATTTATGGAATGGCTACTACACTGGAAGGAAAATTCCTCCCTCCCGTTCGTTACTGAGACAGGGAAGAAGCACGCATTCAGTGATGCGCCTAATGGAACGCAGCGGCTCGTGTAGAGCATGCTGTTTTTGTTTTTTTGAACCCCCTTCCGGATCGTTCCCCTCGTCTTTTTGTCAACGTCTCACTTCAGCGGTGTTAAAAAGATTGCATAGATTGGTTGGTCACATATTACTTTATTTCCGTTGAAGGCGGAAGGCGGAGGGGAAGGAGTGGGTATAGCTACAACGCTGCCGCTGGCGCTACTGCAGCATCGGCGCCCGCTACCCCTTCAAACCCTCAGCTCATCTGAGAGATGTACCAACGGCGCTTCGGTCATGATCAAACAGCTCTTCAAAGTTTGAATCGCTTGGCGACCCCTCTTTGTTGGTGACTTCCCCAGCTCACGGCTCAACTCTTGGTTAATTAGTTGGCTTTTCGCCGCATGCACCCTCCTCCCGTTCGCTATCGAGACGAACTTGTGAGCCACAGTTTGTAGTGCTAGAATTTTTCATTCCATGGGCCACGTGGAAACGGGAAACTGAGGCGCCGGATTTTCTTTCCTCGACCCCTTCGAGTCAGAACCGTCTGCTGGAACGTGCTGTGGTCTTGTAGAATTTTGACCTTGATACCTTTCGACAGAAGGCGGTAGTCTTGTTTTTATAGCCAGTACTGGTGGTTGTTGTTGTTGTTGGTGTTGTTGTTGTAACCGCTACTCCCTCAGCTCAGAGAGGTGGTCAAAGCAGTACTGTCCATTGCTGCGTTATGTGGTATATCTTATCTCACTTCCTCAGTTGTGACGCTCACGTAGCCATTAATCCACGAAGATTATCTTTTTCACTCTTTTGGGATTGTGACGATACAGGTTTGGTAACGATATCGGCCTATTTGTTGGTGACTTGCGACCTCATGATAAAATATCAGATTGCATTGGTTAGCTCTTCATACAAAATCCTCCAGCTCGTTGCTGAGACGAATTTGCGATTCAGAGTCTACTGCCAGGTTTTCCGTCCCGCATTTGAGACGCCGAATTGAGCACAAGTAATCACACAGGATAAGCTGTTTTCTCAAGCCGTTCTATATCTTTTCCTTTTTGCTCTCTCAATGCCGAAGAAGGAGGCGAGGAATGGATCTATTCTTCGAGCTCCAACGACACAACTCTTTCCGTGACTTGTAGCAGTATCCTCTCCGTTGATAGCTTCTTACGACTCCATGTTGACAGCTTTTCATATAACCTCCTCCTGGTTTATGATGATCGTCACTGAGACGAAATTTGTGATCCACAGTCTGCTGGAACGCATCTATAGTGCCGAAAAACGCGGCGGCGCGCGCGGAGAGTGCTGTCTTCTCAACCCTTTCTGGATCGTGTCTCCCGTCTTTTAGGTCTTGATACCATCATAGTACAGACGTCGCCGGCAGTCTTAGGTTGGTGAACCGATTAGTAGCCTTTCCCTCGACTTTTTCTTTCCATGGGCAGCCCGGTCTTTTCGGAAAGCGTCGCTCTTTTCCATTCATCGTCGTCACTGAGTAAATGACCACGTTTGGAACAGCCTCTCTGGGCAGCGGGTAGTTAGAATCCGGTGGGCAATCGGAAAGAGCTCTTCTTCATTCTTGCCGCCAATGACCATGAGCATAGGCATCACAGCCTCTTCGCAGAGGATAGTTTGGATCCAGCACGCATTCAGAAAGAGCCCTTTACCAGCTTCATCATTCATCGCCAAAGATTCAAAGTAAGAAATTGACAACCGCCTCTCGTCGTCGTGTAGTTTGTAAGCTGAGACTCTATTTAGGAACCTCGAGCCTGCAAAGCGTCTCAGGATTTGTGTCGATCTAGGCGCTTGCACATCAATGTACTCAATCTCTGGTTAATCGACGGTGATCGTCAGGACAGTGTCGAGGCCGATCACTAAGTGCGACCTTTTTCCCGGTATTCGTAGCTCAGATCCCCGGCGCAGAAGTGGGCTTTGGCACTGACTGTCCAACTCGTGGACCTGTACTACTGAGAATTGTATTTGTTTCCTCAGAAAAGCACTGTCGGGACTCTTATGCATCCTCACCGGATAAGATATTTATTAATGCGATCTCCATGCATGATTTTGTGGGTGCCTAAAGCTAGATTTCAGGCCTTCGGGCTGCAGCTATGTATCTGTATGTTAGGGCTGCCTCAGGCGCCCTCAGCTGCGCGATTCCCAATATACTTACATAGGAAGGGCTTATTGTCAACTTGAAGTACTTACGGGACATCACAGAGACCTCGTTCCGATCAGACAACGCTGTCGGCCTTTACCGCTCTCCAGTGTTTTGTTTCTCTTTGGCCACACCACCAGATCAATTCAGTGGAGAAAATTATATTCAGAGCTATTCGCCAGACGGAAAAATCCTTCTCGAGGCAGTGAAGTAACGCTTTCAATTGGATACCCGCTCGAAGCATTCGAGGGCATGAGTTCTGTCAGGTTCTGCAACTGGTTTAGTGGGATGTGATGACCTGTTGATTGATCCCATTGAATGGCAAGGTATCGTTCGAAGCTATTATCAATCTGAGATTCCTTCTCCAGAAAGCCGCTGGAATATAGTGACAAGTCATAGCTTGACATATCTGTCAGACATTAGCCCAATATGTATTCTACATGGAGTCCTGTGGTAGGGGTCCAAGAGTCGTCAAGTCTCAAAATTGAATTTGACATCAAAGAGCATAGGCTACTACCCTAGCAAGGTGCTATGTAGGCGTTTATAGGCGTCCTCTTTTACATGATTGTAAATCCAAGTTGCTCTAGATCTCTTTGATCGGGATCGTCTCTGCTGATCCTGATTCTCGCTGACACCATTGATCCGCATGCTTCAGATCTGATCGTACTCTCATAGCAAGAAAATTACAGTACATCTACAAATGGCTAAATTATTGTACAGCACTTTAGAATTATTACTAATTTTGTAGACGGAAATCGAGAACATAAAACCCTCGAAATAAGAACACAACTACATATTTATACATTATTATCATTGATCTTAATAGCAGCAGTGAAAGTGTCAATACGAAAGTAAAGAGTACAGCAAGAGAACAAGATGACTGCCGGGCGGGCTCTCTGCCATCCATCTAGTTCTAGTAATCGCCGACAATAGTAACATCATCGTCCGGCTCCACAGCAGTTTTGTCACTCTCAATGGAGACTGCTCTGGCTCTATTCCTGGGGGCCGCCCTTTTCCGCAAGACAATCTTGGATGAATATGCATTCCGGTCTTCGCGGTCGCTCAAAGGTAGGGTACCTCTGCTTTCGACGACGCGCGGGCCGAGATATGGGTGATAGGATGTCCCTCTACGAGTAACCGCTCGCGAAGTATCAGAGCTCCAAGAATCATCTGGTAAAAGGAGCGTAGCACGAGAGCGGGGTTTGATTGGTATTCTATTGTGAGGGTTTTCGCTTCTTGGAGCGACGATGCGGCCCAGATTATTGAGAAAATTGGCTATGTAAGGGTAAGGTATAAGCGAAATTCGAAAATCGAATGTAAGCGGATGCTCAGGGGAGGGAACATAATTGAGCAATGTTGGTCGATATGAATCGCAATCGAAATCCAAGATCAATGATTTATCCTGACCCGGAATCTCCTTGAAGAGCTCTTCCAACTCTTTCCAAGTAAGACCCTCGAGTCGTTTCTTTTCAGGATCTTCGGGGTCTTTGTATTCGGTAAAGGAACTGAGGCACCGCGTGAATCGCAGTTTGTTGTCCTGAATTCGTATATTCTGGGAGGTAACGGGGCTTGCAAAAACGATATTCGCTCTGTGGAGTTCGGTGAAAATTTCGTGCAACTAGGTAATAAGATTATCATTTGCTCTAGGTTACGCATGGCGATAGGTACTCACCAAAGTACAATCTCGCATCTCCACCAGTCTCCCTTCAACTTTCTCCAAGATGATTCCTATGATCTCACCCTCTCGGGTTACGAAAGCAAGAGGCTTAGCGGTGATATCGAGGCCAAGTCGCTCGAATTGATACAGCATCTTAATGATTTGCTCTGGCCTCCGTCTTTGAGAAAAATTGAACGCCGTGAAGAACTCTACTTGTTGACCATTCCAGACACATCGTGCTCTGTCTCTAGTCCACTGAACAACCTGTAGATCTGATTCTGGCACTCGACGAAGCCAAACTTGAGAAGGAACGGCCAACTTTTCTTTGCCTGAGTACCCCACAAGGCGTAGAGGACTTGAAATGTCCAAGAATGCAAATCTATATTTTCTGAAATCGATTGTATCTATAATTGAGGCCTGTCGGTGCTGAAAGTTGAGCAACGGGGGTGTACCGCAGCATTTACAAAGACATACGATGAGCCTTAATCGTTCCACCTGCAAAGCTGTTTCTGCGTTTGTCACTCTGATTCGTTCTTCATACGACAGGCTTTGATATTCTTCCTGGCCTTGAAAAGATATCCCCTCGCTCTGAACGATTAAAGAGCGCCCGTTTTTGACGAGAACGCAGACAAAGTTATTCGTTTGCCGGCCTGAGCGGTCCACGCTGGTTATCGCGGAGAGATCTATGGTTCAATACCGTGACAGTGACAGTTCACAATATAGACATCGGCAACTTACTAACTGCAGCCACCACGTTCCAGGGAATAGAGCAAAACTGACAATCCATCTGGGAGAGTGGGTCCAAGCAGATGATTAGATGATAGATCGGGCGAGAGTAAGCAGGTGACGCGCCGCATAAAGGTCATGATCAGTCCCGTAGTCACCCGGTGCGTCACCTGACGTACTGACCCGAAAATGCACAGCGAAAATAAACAATTCACGACTCGAGGAGAACGACCCCTGACTAATCTTGTATTAAATAACTTACTGCAATAAGAGAACTGTTTCGCAGAGTTCCTCCTATGCAAATCCCGCACTTTTAATTGCTACGAATTTCTGACATATTTTCAAGTGATTTTTGTGCCATCACGTGGTGTATCGCGTTACGCGTCTCAGTTGCCTTCGCCGATTTCCGATTTCCGATGTTAAAGCTACATAACGCCTCTAACGAGCACACTTTCCATATAGAACAAAGCACCTGGACGAAATCAACACTTTATCTCGGTAAAAAATGAATGGATTTGTTGAAAGGTCCTTTTCAGGATACAAGGACGATTGAGGATGTTTGGCGCCAACTGTTCCAGATATGTTCACTCTATCACGCAGTGCGCGCTTTCTTGCGCCTACACGTAGACATCGGGACTCAAATATAGTTACCGCGTAGTTTATGCAGCCAACGGTCAAAATCCAGTTGGCCTGTTACAGTCCGGGTTTCAGTTCATAGGGATTTTCCAGTGTCTTCTTATTCGAAGGGCAGAGCACACCTTCCCCCCACATACTTGAGTACGAGCGTTAAATCTGTCTTAAAATCCAAACGAAATGTGGCCTGGGTTTCTCATTCCACCTTCAAGATGTGTTCGATACAACAGATTATTTGCCCAAAGTGCGGGTCAGCGTCTTCCATCAAGACCCCGTGCGGTCAAGGTTGCTCATCCTATCAACCGCAGGCTCCAAAGCAGGCCTTTTGTCCTAAATGCAAATAGCATTGAAATAACCCGGTACCCGATACCTCCGCGTGCTCCGACAAACATCTGCATTGTCTTCAGATGATTGAGCCGCTCATTGGGTCATTCAACCATTCCATTCTTCACTAGCTTCATAATTTCATTACGCCGTCTGGAACAATCAAGTATCATTTGGCTATAGATCTTTATACGTGCGTACCAGATACCTTCCTCGAAACCAGACCTAGTCTCATTATCGCTCCCCTTAGTCTAAACATTATTTCTTTCCTTACTACGCTATTTGTCACCCTACGATATCTGTCACCCTTTGGGTCAACTTGATGTCTACAGACGCTGGCCGTTTTGAAGCTCCATCTTCATCACCACTGTTGCCTATAGCTTTCCATGTTCCAGTGTTAAAAAAGCGAAAATTTTACTTACAGCATATAATTCGAAAAAATAGCAAATAGATTACTTGGCCGGTCTAATACTTAGATATTCTATGTTACAATTTCCGTATAATATAGCCCCTAATTCTCTGCTCACTGAGCAGCCAATACATCTTGATGCATGCAGCATCCAAAAAATTGTGGAAATCTATCGAGTTTGCTAAACTTCTGTTGTCAATGATAGCAGATATTGGGAGGGTGCTGGAAGGATACTGAAAGGGGACTTGGCCCCTTTTCCCCGACCGGCAATCGTGGCGGCTGTGGTCTATAGTACGTTGATCTTTTGATGTACCTTTTGGTTTCTTGCTTGGCCTCTGCTGGAGCAAGCAGCTGGGCGAGGTCTCGACTTATCGTAACGGTACTGACTTATCGTAACGGTACTTGCTCATCATCAAAGTATATGGCTGTATATTTACGGCCCGAATTACCTCAACACCTAAGTACGAAAACCTTCAGATGCTCTCACTTTCCTTTACTTGCTGCGCTGCGCTAGCTATACATCGTTCCAAAGATGAACTGAGTACGAAGGGTTCTAAACTTTCATTTCCTGCACGACCATGTCCCGATGCAATTGACACTCACCCTCAACATCTCCGGACCAATACTGGAAGGACTCCCTGGAACCATGATGGAGCCTCGCTCGCGACATGGCTGAAATGACATCTGAAGCCATATGGAAGCACGACCTCAGTAATCGCCATCACAGATACTACGACCTTCGTAAGGAATATTATCTTCCTGAGATCCACTTTTCCGGTTCATTGTGAAAACGTATCCGAGGCATCAAAATTAACACAGCAACTTGTATAGAAGGTGCCACTTTCTCCACTTCTTGTGAATCATTTGTCCCCTCTACCATTGAGGCACCATTTTACGAATGATAGTCTCATTGCTATAGCAGCTCTACAGTGGTTTTCCCTTGCACCGCTCTCGGCTCCGAAAGGTAGCGCTGTCTACTGCCGTGCTGTTTGGAAAATCTCATTCTCGGCGGTTCGACTGGCTATAAATCGTCGAGGATTATATCTGTTACATGGGGCTCTGATAACGCGGGTCTTTTGATGACCTGTAGCGATATCGGCCATTTCGCTGATAATGAATACTAATATATTAAGTAGCTTCTCAATCAACCTCCTCCCACTCGCTACTGAGGCGAATTTGTGAGTCAAACTCTGTTGGGTTTCCAGTACCGTGAAGGGGAGGCGCTGGTTTTTTTGCAAGCGACTGCATAGAGGGTACTGCTTTCTCGACCGTTTTTCTCGATGCCTTTTCTCAGCAAACACAGGTACTAGCACTGACCACTGCTGGTAATGGATATCTCACTTCTGAGACGGTAGCGATGTTTGAATGGTTATCAATCATCGAGAAGCACAATACGAGAATTACTTTTATTTCTCCTTCGAAGTTTTGGCGATATACATAGCTCTTTTAATGGATTTAATGAATCGGCCTCTTCGTTGATCGAGTGACTGTCAAATCAATGGCTGGTATTTTCCCATTCTTCCCGTTCGTTACTGAGACGTTCGCAGTCTTCTAAGTAGTTTCTTCGCCCGCTCCAGATCGCATCTCTCGTTTCATTTGCTTTTCTTTTCGCTGAAGATAGAAGCGAAGGCCATTTTCGAGGATAAATCTTGTGCTCCTTCATGGCCTCTGATGGCATGACTCTGAATGACTTGAAATAAAACTCTCTTTGTTGATAACTTAGGATATGGCCAACGGTATTTATAGACACTCTTCCAAATTCATGATCGTTACTGAGACCAAATTTGTGATTCACGGCCTGCTGTAATACATCTGAGGTTCCGAAAAACGCAGCAGCTCGTGCAAAGGGTTCTATTTTCTCAACTCCTTCGGCATCGTTTCGTACCCTAGAGTTTTGATGCCTTCTAGTGATGGTAGTCTCGTATGTAACAAGTTTTGAACCGATTAGTGGCTTCTCTCCTAGAAAGTAGCATCCTTTCCTTCCCATGGGGAAGTCGGTCTTTTCGGAAAGCGTCACGGTCTCTCTGTTCCGCCTGTCTTTGTATTCGTCAATGACCATGGCTAGAACAGCCTCTCTTCACAGCAGATAAAATTGGATACGAGAGAGCTCATTTCATGTCTTTGCCATTCGTCACCAAATGCGAACGGGCCCACATTATTACGGCCTCTTTTTATGCCGATTTTTTTTTTTTTTGAACTCTTCACCACCGCACCGCAGGAAAGTGCGACTGAATACCTTTATATCGGTTAGAGTTGGAGTTGCGCAATCAGAAAGAACACTTTCCTTCTCTTTTGTTCTCGTCTCCAATGGCTATTGTCCATGCCTACAGCCAAAAAGATCTTTATCTGCACTTCATCAATCGTCTCAAAAGAGTCGAAATTACCGTGAAACAGCCTTCATCGTGGATACAATCTTATAATCACCATGTAGTTTGTAATCAGGACGCCATCCCAAGTATCTCAAAATTTGTCAATTTAGCTGTTTGCACAATGTAAAAAGATAGATAGATAGATAGATAGATGCACAGCAGGCTCACTAGAGAGGAACGCAATTCACGTACGTAGGCTATGGTTGATGGATGATCGACGGTGATCATTAACGATCGTCAGGGCAGTGGCGTCTGTCTTCCCGTGGGAGGAAGCAAGAGCCACATGCGACTTCTTCCTCATATATTATATGGAGTAATATTCAATTTACATAGCTTAGATCCCTGGATAGGGAGATAGAACATTCATTATCGAGGTGAGGTCCGATTTCCCAACAGCCAGTTTAACATACTACTGGTACATGGGTGATTTCTAGGACTCACCCAGAAACTCGTAGACCATACCGCTCAGAAAGATTTTTTCTTCAATATTTTCTCCCTCAACAATTCTCAGCCATGACCCATATGCGTCGAAGTTACTAGATGAGATAAGTTTGCGTGCACGACTAGGTAGCGGATGTCTTACAACTGCTTCTCAGATTTCCAGGTCCACAAGCATGCGTCTGTATGCTGAGCCGTGGCTGGGGCCTCATGCCTTCAGAGCTTGAAGGGCTGCCTCAGCTGAGCATTCCGGCCTACTTGCGCAGGAATGACTCAACGACGACTACAAAACCGCATGGTCCTAGAGAAACTCCCATGAGAGATCAGGTAACGCTGTTGGCCTGCTGTTGGCTCTTACCGCTCTGTAGGCTTTTTCCGGCAGATCAATTGACACGAAGGTTATTCAAAATCTATTCGCCCAAATCCTTGTCGAAGCAGTGAAGTGACACTTTTGTTACCCGCTCGAAGCATTCGACTGCACGAATTTCCAAGGATTACTAGTCTACCACCCGGGGAAATCGCTGGAATAAGGTTCTGGTTCGTGGAAAGCCATGGCCTGACGTGTCAATAAGACATTAGTCCAATGCGTAGAAGTAGCCCTGAAGTAGGAATCACAAGAGCTGTCGAAAGCTGTTGCAGAAATGGCATTTGATGTAAAGGAACACAGGCCCAGCCAGGTATGTAGGCGTTTATAGGTGTCAGTTCAAATACTTCAATGTTCTGAATTGAAAGAAACCGTTAAGTCCCTAGTAAATGATATACTCTAGGGATAAAGCACATACTACACTGAAGTGTCAGACTACCCCAGCCTTGCTCCTTGATTGATAATCCTAGCTGATGCTCATTTTCGTCGATACCATTGATCCCGATGCTTAAGCCTGTGCGTAGAGCAGATTTGATCGTGGGATTATAGCCGATAAATAGGTCGAAATACAATGACAGGAAAAATACATTGACAGCCTGAGGAAATGGGGGAAGTCTACAGGGATGTTCAGAGAGTAAAAGTACACAGTTAAATTATCGAAGCGCCACTCTTGATAGACACCCGAGACCAGAGAGAAACCAAAAACTAAAGGCAAGGAAACTTATTTATACATCATCATTGATAATCATAGGAACAGTAAAAGGGATGAAACGGGCACAGAGCATGATTGACGACCTTATCGATACCTCAACTCTCTACCGTTCATGCAGTCCCAATCATCGCTGTTCCTAGCAACATCATTAGACTCGGTCCCAGCCGGCTGTACGGCCCGGCGTCGTTTCGATGCCCATCAAATTGAAACATCGCAGTGTAACTACGGCGAGTAGGACGAGTCTATAACATCATCGTCCGGTTCCGCAAACGTTTTATCGCTTTCGCAAGTAGTATCATCATCATCCATTGTTCGGTCTAAATCTATGGAAACTGCTCTCTGCTCTGTCACTTTACATTTGCAGATCCGGTTCTTGTACTCGAGGAAGCCAAAACTGGGAAGGAACGGTCAGCTTTTCTTTCCCTGAGTCACCCACGAAGGTAGACGTAAAATTTCCAAGAATGCGCATCTGTATCGTATGAATATTAAGTGAGGCTTATCGGTGAGAGTCTAATGCAGCATTTGCCAAGACGTACGATAAACCTCAAGTGTTCTTCACTTGCAAAAATCCTTTTTCTGCGTAGTAAGTCACCCTGATTTGCTTTTCATCCGAGATTAATATTATTCCAAGCTTGAAAAGGATTATCCCTTGGCTTTGAGAGTCCTTTTTTTTCAGAACGCGTACAAGTGATCTGCCGGCATGTGCGAATGACCATGCCGTGTAATATACTTTCTTCTTTCCAGAGCGGCGGAAATCCGTTATTGCAGTGAGACCTATCCTTCAAATTCTTGATACTGAGAGTTCATGACAATCGTGTTGTCGGAAACCTACCTACTGCAGCATCACATTCCAGCAAACCGACAACTCATTCGCGAGAGTGGGTCCAAGTCCACTGGCAAGCTGTTACTGATCGGAAATTCAACATCCGGTGAGAGCATGATGCAGGCCGTCGGCCGCATAGCATTGTAAGTTGCCAATGGCGGACGTTGAAGTTTCGACAAGCCTTTAGCGAACATAATAACTCATATCAAATCGAACAACTTAAGGAGGCGTGAGGTTTTCTCTCGGCCTTTCGACTAATCCGTCCATTTTTTGCCCTTTTCTGGAATCAGGGACGACTTGCGATTTCTACATTTAGCTCGTTGACCGCACCGGTATGATAGTTGGCACCAACTGTTCCAGGTGCGTTCTCTTTACTACGCTAGGAGCGCTCCTTAGAGCCCACTCGTGGATTTCGGGACTCCCAAAATGGCCCAAAATGGTTACGCACTATTAATCTGGACTCAGCCAAAGCGACGGTCAACATTCGTTGACCTGTTATGATCCGGTTTCAGTATTGCTCGCAAGTGGACTGTGTGCGTTCCAGTGCTTATTAATTCAAGAGGCAGCGCGTATCTTGCCCCACATACTTTGGGATATGAACGACTTAAAATCCAAGCGAAATATGGCCTAGGTGTCTTATTCTACATTGCAGATGTGCACGATACAGCAGAATGCCTGCGCAAAATGCGGGGCAACTTCCATTCCGGTCAAATCCTCCTGCGGTAAACCTGGTGGTTGTTCATCATGCCCCCAGTTGCCTCCGAAGCAGATTCCCTCATGCTCCAAATGCAAATAGTTTTGTTTCGAATGTGACGCCACATATTTTTCGCTGGCCCGAACCTGACAAACGTTCGCATGATCTTCGAATGCTGGGTCTCTCTCAAAAACTTTTCGTGACTCTTTATTGTATCAGCCTTATAATTTGCATGGAGTCCTCGGTCATACGCTATCTGAAATACCTAATTATATGCTTCAAGTATAGGTGCGTACAGGATACTTCTTTCAATATTGCCAGACCAGGACTTACTTATGTCCCTCTTAAACTTTCATCTAGCTTCAAATATTGTCCACATCGCTACTATCTCATTCTTTATAATGATACCGGTCATCCTTCGAGTCATTTTGTTGACTGTATATCGCTGGCCGTTTTAAATCTTCATCTTCATCACCACTGCGGCCTATCGCTTCCCATGTTTCGGCGTTGGAATTTCGAGAATATCTTATAACTCGAAAAATCATGGCAACCAGTCTTACTATACGTTCAGTATAATGTAGCCTCTAATCAATACATGCCACAAACCGAAATTACGGTGATATGAAATCAATTGAATTTTCTGAACTTCGAGTGTCAATGATAGCAAGGATTAGAAGGATGTTGGAAGTATGTTGAAAGCCCCTCCTCCCGGACCGGAGTTTGTAGCGGCTGTAGCGTCGAGAAGTCGGTGCCTGTGTGTTTTCGGTACCTGTTTGTTTCTAGCTCGGCATCTGATGGAGCAAGGCATGGTCCCAACTCGTCACGTAGATACTTGCTCAAATCGATCAAAAATGGTATATTTCTGTCTTACACGTCACGTCGTGAAATTCTTTATCTCTATACAACACGAAATATCCAATGCTTTCCTTTTCCATTACTTACTGTGATGGCTATGCACCGCTCCAAGGGAGAACCGAGCTCGAAGCATTGTGGACTTTGCTTTGTATTGCCTGTATACCGTGGCTTCAACACAGGCACGACTATAACCATGTCTCGACGCAAAGCGTACTCACCCTCAACATTTCCGGTCCAATTTTAGACGGACTGTCAACCATAATGACTCCTGCTCGCGACAGTGCAGCAATCTTATCTGAAGCCATTCCTGAAGTCGCAGCGTCAGCAATCGCCACTGGGTCGGAACCGCAATTCTCACCTTTTCCGCCGGAGATCAGAGCTCCGGCATGGCCCATGCGCCGACCAGACGGAGCAGTGCGGCCTGCGATAAAACCGACGATGGGCTTGGGATTGCGTTGAGATTTGTTGTACTGAAGAATGTATTCTGCGGCTTCTTCTTCCATGAAACCGCCTATTTCCCCGATAAACACGATGCCTGCAAAGTGTAGAAGAGTCATTTGAGGGAATGTCGGATTTTCAAGAGTCAGATCCCACCTTCCGTATTGGGATCGCCGAGAAGAACTTGGACGGCATCGATATGTTGAGTGCCGGGGAAAGGATCACCTCCAATGCCAATGCAAACAGACTGTCCCAATCCCACGCCGGTTATTTGTGCAGCCGATTCATAAGATAGTGTTCCTGAACGGGACACAATACCTACAGTTGAAAGTTAGTCCCTAAAAACGCTCAGACATAAGGAAGCCTACCTATCTTCCCGGGATTGTGAATGTGGCCAGGCTGAATACCAATCTTACATCCTTTAGGATTAATTACTGAACATATAAGTGTTATGACTCCAGCGCATGAAAAAAGGGACATAGTTGACATACTGCCAGGGCAGTTGGGTCCCAAGAAGCGGGACTTCGACTGACTTCGCAGCGCGTGAATTATCTATATGAGTTGCAAGGCGGTGTCAGAGAGGAAAGGAACAAATTCGTATGGAAGAACATACCGGACCTTGATCTGGTCAGCTTCTGGAATCCCTTCCGCAACGCACACAATCAAACCGACTTCATTTTCAATGGCTTCAAGGATGGCATCCGCTGCAATCGCTGGGGGAACATAAATCACGGAAGCGTCTGGCCTGGTTTCTCTAACCGCCTGAAGTCGAAACATGAATTACTGATGTCAAGTACGTACTCGGTCCACACACCTCTTTCACACTCCCAAACACAGGCAGTCCCAGATGTATTTGTCCGGCTTTCTTGGGGGACACACCACCAACCATTCTAGTGCCATAATCTATAGCTTCTTGGGCATGAAAAGTGCCCTACAAATTTCCAGAATGCTTAACAATGAAGCGAGGCCAGAGACAAGAGGCATACTGCTTTTCCGGTGAATCCTTGACATATGACTTTTGTATCTTCATTGATAAGGAGGTTCTTGATACTGTCTGCGTAACTTTTGCGAAAAGCCGACTGCGTGAATTTCCTAATGGAACCTGCGATGGTCAATTAAGTTTCCGGAGACAAACATATTTTGAAAACCCACCGCCCTTGGCAGATAAATTAGAGATTCGCGTGTACAGCGAGTGCATTGCAAAAATGGGGTGAGGGACAAGATGATATTTGTACGTGTTACTACCCGGAACCTTGCAAGAATTCTATCCCGAGTCTTGAGAATGCGCGTGACTTTTGGACTTTTGCACTCACGTCGGTCATGTCATGGCGGCGTCCTGGTAAATGAAAGCCAAAATTCTTCCAAGGCTGCCGTCAAGGTCATGTATCCCTGCCCCTGCGGAATCTCCGTCGTTCAGCAGAGACAAACGAGTAGTAACTGGTTGACCGACTACAAATTAAACCAAGATTTCGTTGAATCCTCGATTCAATCTCACTCCATTATGTTCGCGGGAGTCGAATGGGGCAAGCTCAACAAGGCCATGAATGGGTCCAGTGGCAGTGTTTGAACGTGAATCACCGGCGGCAAAGACAACGCCTTCAGGCGACTCCACAACGCCATCGCTACGGTTCGCTTATCTCGTTTAAGTACTTACAGGGTCCCCTGCAAAGGATGGCGCTTATCTTTCGTCACTACACTTCCGATGTACAGCACAACTGAGGACACAAAGATTAATTATCAACACGAAAGAGGGTGGAAAGGAAGAGAAGAGCTATTGAACGATCTGAACGCCGGCTTCCAGAGATAATCCCGGGTTAGACCCATACGCCATGGGACCCCAAAGGCAAGATGAGCTCACAGCTGAATTGAAAGATAACCATTTAGTACACTCGTGTTTGATACATGAAGTATGTAGTTCACTGTACGCCCGGCCCCAATCGAAGAGCGAAGAAACGAGCCCGACATGATTCGGAATGGTCTCAAGATTCAATGCATGGTGCTGGTAAGCATTGTACCAAGTAATTCGAGTGTGAGTAATCTGACCGAGGCACCGGGAAGGGGAGGGATCGACCAATAGATAATGCAATTGTATGACTGTCCAGCTCTTCGTCGAAATTTTTTTGAATTCCTTGAACTGGTAACGCTCTCACTCAAGACTTTCTCTCAAGCTAGCTTGGACCTAAACTGAAAAATTAACCACCATCACAATTTGCCTTGTCTTCACGGCCCGGGTCCTTGTTGCAAATTTAAATTTCTGCATAGAAGCACCCAGTTTGTGATGCTAGGGTAGCGCAGTTTCTGACAATATTGAATAGAGGATACAAAGGAATAAGCTGCAATATATTGATGGACTTCAGTAGAGTGTCAGTCCCATGTCTTGGTGTTCGCATGTTTTCCGACACGTCTTTGAAGCGATGTGAAGGAATCGTATTTACTGCAATCTTAAGGTTTTAGGGTTGCAAATATCGGAATAACGGCTGATTCTCATAGGACGTATATACGAAGTTGTACACCTCTTGAGTGCCAAGCTCAAGTCGCTGACGAGAGCGCATCTATTCGGAACCTATGCTGTAGGATGACGGGCACCACTTAAGCACACGTCCTTCCGATTCCTCGCCTGCCACTGTACATCCGCCGTGTGGTAAAAACCTATAAGAGTAACGTTTCATGACGGCCTGTTCGACACTCAACAATGAATATGGAATGTAGGGTAAGTGAATGAATGTATGCGTACCGTCACTCATCGAAGACGCCACCTATACAGTGCAAACTTCAGACATTATCGAGCAGAAGACCAAGCTTGTGCATGATTCTGATGGATGGTGTCCAGCGCGTCTCTGGACTACCCGCTCAAATTGACCCAGGTATTTGGACTGTATGTGAGTAAATCTCCGTCTCCATCAACCTCAAGTAGGCAGGCTCAACATCACGTCGTCAGCACCATGGAATATTTCCTAGACAGCTCAATTTTGGGAACTTCGGTTACTATGTGAAGTTGCAGGCAGTAATTTCCGATGCTGCTGAGTCCCTGGTTCCTGCGGAAAAAAGAAGATGTGGAGCATCTAGTCGTGAGTACTGGTTGACAGAGGTTTGGGAAAAAGCTTGGCCGTCCCTTTAAATATTTTATGAACTCCCCGAGATTTCAGCATCCAGATAGTTATCGACGACTTCGAGATCCCGAAATCTGCACAGCTGCAGCGACCAAAGATCGAATCGAAGGAGAATCATGGGAAGCCTCACTTACCGTACACTTGATTGCTCGAGACGCATAATTCCTAGGCTGCTAACTACCGTGGGAAAGAAATTTTACAGGAGACAAACATGGAAACTGGATTTCAACGCCGTTCGATGAACCTGAAGCGAAGTAGCTATCGTGATCATGTTGAAGAAGTGAATGCTTATGCAAGGAACCGGAAAGGAAGCTTTGATACTAAATGTCACAGCTTTAGGCTTATGAGAATGAAATCTGGCAAATTAACAGCTCGCAGTAAAAATGGGTTAAAACGATTGATGCTTCCAAGTTGCTCTACTTTACCGATCTGATCTGAATGAATGACCACCGGCATGCGTCCAAGGAAGTATTTGGGCGACAAGTATCGAGGTCCTCCATCTATCAGTCCTGGTTCTGCTAAGTATTTCACGGTGACAATAGTAGCAGTGCCTTGTTCTGTAGGCGTTGCAGGTGATTGCAACCGTGTAAGATAGCGCGCGTCTTGATAGACTTCTTTAGGCCGAATATCACGGGTATGCCAGAGGGAATGAGAACCTGCGGTATTTGAGCAACAAATCGCAACCTATCACAACGATACGGGGTTGCACCGAAGCTGAGGAGCGAATGATCTAGAAGCTTACTAGCGGCGTTCAGCTGTGGTATCGCAATTGGGCAAGTCTGAGCCTAATGACGAAGCTGGGACAATGTATATATCAATTGTAAAAACAGTAATGCTTGGTTTCTGGCAGTCCCGGCAAAGAGTGGCGACACTCAGGAGCTTCCCAAGTGCCGTATGAGATCTATTTACCTTGCGGAGTTTCACTAATGGTCAGGAGGATTGTAGGTCCTCCAATTACATGGAAGGAAGTTCGGTCTATCCCCAATGAGTTCTATGGACAACACGATGGAAGGTCAGGCTAACACTAACTAAGGTTATAATAGAGCCAAACCTGGGGCAATATTTCTAGATAAGGCACCCACTAAAGGTAAATTCGACCTGTGGCCGCCAGGAGGACGGGGATATGATAGCAAGAATTGCTGGCAATGGTCGAAGCTTGCCGCTGCGAAGCTTTTGGGCGCTTGTTTACTGAAACCTGCGCTAAAGTCATCACGTGATTATCCATCGATTATCGCAAGGAAAAATTTTTTGGTTTTATCTGATCTTCTTCTCTTACTCCATCGTCTGCATCCTTGATAGTCCTAATCCACCTCCAAAATGTCCGTTGATCTTGCGAAACTCGACCAACACCTTGTTACTAGGTCATACGTCGAAGGGTCAGTAATAAACCTTTCCTTATCACTGCAGACCGTTGGCCAAGCAAAAGTTTCCAGCCGTCTGAATTTGCTTGATTAAAACTGTCCGTATAGCTGGCTCACAACTACTCAGATACTCTCCTTCTCAAGCCGATGTCCACGTCTTCAAGACACTCTCTTCCGCACCCGACTCTTCATATGTCAACGTAACTAGATGGTACAAGCACATCGCATCTTATAACTCTGAGCATGGTTCTCTCCCTGGTTCCAGCAAGGCAGGAGAGGCTTTTATTGGTTCTGCCACTACTTCGGCGGCCGCCGAGGCAGACGACGACGACGAGATAGATCTCTTTGGGTCCGACGAAGAAGAGGATGCTGAGGCTGAGCGCGTTAAAGCTGAACGAGTCGCTGCCTATAATGCCAAGAAGGCCAACAAACCCAAAACCATTGCCAAGGTAAATTTTTACTACTGCTGTTAGAAGAATCAGAATTGTGATTATTTCCGCCTAGTCTGTCGTCACCCTTGAGGTTAAGCCTTGGGATGACGAGACAGATATGGAGGCTTTGGAGAAGTCCGTACGTAGTATCGAGAAGGACGGTCTTGTTTGGGGTTCCAGTAAACTTGTCGCCATCGGTTACGGTAAGTTTTACCCTTGTAAAACGTTCTTCAGCAGCTTACGCGCCCTGGACAGGTATCAAGAAGCTCCAGGTTCGTTCCAGACTTGCTCTGTAGAGTAGTTAGCTCACTTGAATGCTTGCACCGCAGATTACGCTGGTTATCGGTAAGTTGTAATTAGCTCAATATCATGTTCCACCCTCTTACGCCCGATGCAGAGGACGAGAAAATCTCTATGGACGAGCTTCAGGAGGAGATTCAAGAATTCGAAGATTACGTCCAGAGTACTGATGTTGCTGCGATGCAAAGTACGTTGTACGATGACGTTTTACTCGCGTTTTGTCCTGACAATGAGCAGAGCTCTAGGTCGGCCGGAAATGTTGTGCAATTTGTATTTCGTTAGAGTTCGTGATTATAACAAGAAGATTTTGAATCGTTTTGTTATTGTGAATGGCCGCGTCCCCAATTTGAGATTGACCGAATGATTGATAATGCAGGCTTCTTATCAACATTTTTCGATTCTTCAAGCTGTTTTAGCTGATATATGGCTGTACTGGCATCGTGGAGTTCGGAAATGAATATACTCAATGCTGTTTCCTTTATCAATAGCTTGCGAGTCCTTATTCGTATCATGGACGTAAGTCAATAGGCCGCGTTCCAATTTGGTATCTTTGTCCACGAAGTATGGCTTCATTTACAGGGCTCATAATATGAATCGTTTCTGTTGAACCAGCAACACGCACGTCAAGTAGCAATATATATCAGATGAGATTTCCTACAAACATTTCCGCAAGATGAGGACCGTGGCGCATGTATGGGTTGAAATCATTCGCTGGCAGTTGAACTTTATAGGGGGACATCAAATTTCACGTGTTTCCATCGTTTATTTTCTATTTTACAACTTGAATCCGTTTTTGGGGATAACCAACGGCGAACTGAATCTTTTACCAAAATCCCAGATACATACTCCCGCATTCGTCCGTCGGAGACCTACCCAGCGATCAAACGAGTATCTAAAAGAAAGACAGATGAATCTCACAGACCCCGTGCCCAAGGCCTTTAAAGCCTAACGTCTCTAGAATGTCGAAGGACACTTCCAATGCTCGCTCGCCTTGAGCTTATACCTCGCGATGTCTTGGAAAACATCGCTTTTCTTGTCGCAATATCCCCGGACGCGATCTTCAAACCTCCTCAAGAACTGCTGCATCTACTGTTGACTAGCTCCACCCTCTATTACTCGCTGTGCACTACTTCTGCCCCTCATCTTTATGCTCGCCTCTTCCGAAGCACGTTCGACCTTGACAACAATGGGACACAATTCACGCATGAGTATACAGATTCTCGGCTGACCGCCGAGCTAGTCTCGCGCTATCGCTTGCTGAGACGCGTTCGACGTTTCGAACTTTCGGAGCCGATAATGTATGAGGATTTATGTGTGGCCAAGAGGATGGTCCTTGAAAGTAACGGCTTAAATGAAACCCATCTACGGTCGGCGGCGTTCACTACGTTCATCTTTACCTATGCAGAACGATGTATGAAGCGATATCAAGCTCGTTCTGACGCCATTCCCGACCACAGCCTCGATCTGGTCCTATGGTTGCTCGTTTTGACGTGGTCGCGAGGTCAGCCGCGGATTGGTTCGATATTGAGAGTGCTCTAGATGCTAACTATGCTTATGCAGGTGACGTTGTTAGTATCACTGAGGAAGCCAAGGATTCTTTCCTCCTTTTGTTACGTCCTCTGTTGTTCATCTGCTCATCAGTAAACCGGCTTTGAATTTCCTGCACTATCGCTGTGTTCTGACATGCGCCTAGGATGATGCTTCAATCATTCAATCTCCCCGAAGAACTACTGCTCAAGCCAAGCACGTACGTAATAGGCACTCGATGGACGACGCCGATGAATGTGAATACTCTCGGTTTGTCTGCCCGAGTGCTACGTCTGCTGCAGTAATCTTGAACTTCATCCTTCAAGAAGCTGTTCCATGCGAGCCTGCGCCCCAGTTGCCATCGCCCTCGCACACAGACTCCCCCAATGGAAATGCGGGACCGACGTTGGAAGATTACTATGTCATGGCGAAATATCAGACGCCTCTATTTAGTGATAGCTGTTCTTCCGGGACAGGATCTAGTCAATCCAGTCCCGCGCCTTCGCGCACGATCAAACATGACCCTCAGTTCTTTCATCCCAAACTACCCGGTTCCAATGCATATTATCAGGTTTTTGACCTTATACCAGGTCTCTGGGAAGGTGTTTATATGGTATGTCTTCATAACGAGTTCTCTCCCTGCTGCCAATAGACGTTGAATTGTAAAACAGGTCTCCTGCTCTCATTTGAGTAAGGGAGCCTCGCCTCCTGAACCCGACACTCCGGATTTCATCTGCAAAAAGTCTTTACAATGTTCGCTTGCACTCTACTTTGCTTTCGGGCCTCAAGTGGGCGCAGAATGTATTGCCGATGAAGTTGACCAATGGACGGTGACACCAAAGGATTTTTCGAATGAAGAGGTAAGTGAAAATTGTCAACGTAACATGTCTAGGTTGAATTGCAATTCAAGAACTGAGATTTTGCTCAGGAATGCCTCACGATATTCGGAAGAAAGACTGCTTACGAGAGTTTTGTATCTTCTGCCAATTGCAATTGTCAGATGCCTCGAGATTACTCTCAAGCTTTAGATTGTCTTGTCACTGGACAGGTCAGTTCACGAATTCAATTTAAGGCGCGTCAATGTATGAAACTTTGCACCTAGACGACGGAAGAGCACGACAGGGTTTGGGGAGGGTACAGTTTTGCTGGCAGGTTGAAGCGAGACGGGACTATTGTCATGAAGCGAGAACCGGTGAGTTTCCCTTGTTCATTTCCGAAGGAGTTACTGAGATTTAATTGCGCGTAGAAAAGTACCGTTGACGCTGGTCTGGGTACATGGATTTTTGAAGGAAACGTGCGATACGGATCTGCTTTTGTTGGAACGTGGAGGTCAAGTACTGTGGCCGATAACGGTATCCGCGGATTGTTCAGTCTAGCCAAGAGACCTAGGCCGACCACAAAGATTGAGCCGTAGTCGGGACTCGCGCCCTGTCAAGATTGCTTTGAACTTTCTTTATTTGACCCATTGGAAATCTATTGATATTGTTTAGTCTTACTGATTCGGAACGAATGGACAACTTTGGCATTCGTAATACATTGAAATTGTAGCCTTTATCCCAAACTTTAACGTATCTACACGAAGCTCTTTGGATAGTATTTCAACCGTTGCTAGCGCATGTAGAGTATAGTCCGCTTTATTGTTATTTGACTCCATCTACCACAGGAATAGCAGATTGTTTAATTGGCTTATTAACGTTGTTTTCTAACTGAGTTTGTAAGTTGACTTCGGGGAAGCAGCTCGGATTCCGGAGATTCAACATGCTGAATGATACATGGACGTTTTGTACAAGTATGTACCATTTTTTTTGTCTTATCGAAGAGTGAGTAAATTGAACTTTCAATTCGCTGAATGATACACGGACGTTTTATGATAAATGACATGAGCTATCTCCATGTTCAAAACTAGGTTCGCACAGGATTACCGGTCTCATTGAGGAACGAACAACTATATACCATTTCTTTGGATTTCAATTCTAATCGAAAGGCTTCATTACGCTGTTTCCTCTGACGTCGGTGGCAAAGTTGCTCTTGACCCCTTCCCGCCAGTTCGGAATTTCGAAAGTCGAGGTATGACACCATGGTTTCAGCTTCAGCTCCGTTTCCACGACTCGAGCGAAATGCTCCGACCATCCTTTTCGCGGGAACGCCGCGGTAGTAGTCTCGATCAAACGGGGATGAATGAGATTTGCGCGTCTAAAAATCACCAAAATTAGCAACATTCAGCAAAGGTCAAAGCATAATATCATTACTGACATGCCCACATTATCTGCATAAGTTACGATAAAAGAATGGACATCAGCATATTAAAGTTCAACATGTACATAATAAGCGACCAAAATTGGAAGGATTTACATCGCTTCCTCCTTATGTCGGACGAGTGTGGGGCTCACCTAAAATGGTCGCAAGCTGTAAGATTTGCCCAATCATGGTAATGTTTCCTCTAGGTATATTCAAGCGTTTGTCAATCGCTAAAATCACCGTGCTGTTTTTCTTCGTCCCAGACTTACCCTTTTACAAAGATATCTTGATGTCGCACGATAGCGTCGCACACAGAGTCCGCTTGATCTTCAACGCCTCCCAGCTGCAAGATAAGCTCACGAGCAACGATAGCTCCCTTAAATTCGAATGACATCTTTGTCGTGGCCAGATAGCTCTCCGCAGTACCAATATCGTGCAGGAGGCAAGCAAGGTAATACGTTTCCAAGTCGTATGACCATTGCGGGAAGTGAGTTTTCACCAGAGCAACGCCTGATCGTGACGAAAGTCAGAAATCGGCGCGAGCCTGTTGAGAAATTTAACAGCAAACAGGGACGAAGGATCCGAAATAGTTGAATGGGAGCGGGATGTAGTAAGATGGGAAAAACTCACCATAAATGTAGACCCTGTTACTATGGTTGAACGTCTGCTCGTCTAGTTTTTTCTATTGAGTAAAGACTGATAAGTATCCGGCCGGCCGGAAAACGTGTCATGGAGTTTCACTCGACCTTGACAAACTCCTTCACATCTTTGACGAGCCCTGAATCGGGAAAAGGAAAATCCTCTACCACAAATAGATCTTGCTTTGGATTGTCACCACTGGCAGTTGGATGATTGGCGAATAGAACCTCGGGATCTCTTGGTACAGGTGTGAAGCCGTACAAAGTAACGTTAGGATCTACGGCTGCCATATTGAGAGAGTACTGGTTGAAAATGTGAAAGGATGGTGAAAAGAACCCCAAACCCCTCGTTTTAAATACGGTTATTTGTTTATTTAATTTGTCCGGCGAGTTCTAATCCCTAACCCTTTCGGATTCCGGAAGCGGCTCAAAGCTCCAGCTCCGTACAAAGGAGGAGTCACAGGGCTACCAGACTGAATGAAAATGTAAGGGCAGCGAGGGAATAGGAAGTTTAGCAAAGATATGCTGAGTAAAAGTCAACGTAATATTCAAGGCTTCGACCTTTCGATGGTGTCAAGTGAGCTTATCATAGGGTTTATTCACATAGTGGGAGCGATACGCCGAATCCCAGCGCTCAGATCGCCTCAAGGTAAATCCGGAATGAAGGTTCTTCGCTCTTGATGCGCAGATTGCGGGCATCATTCAGAATATACTGCTCGAGTAGGTCAAGAAAAACGCCGCTGAGTAACTCGGAAATGTTCAACTTCAATGATTGGATGAGAATTAGGGTACAAGAGGAAGTAAACAATGGAAAGTCGGCGAGCTGAGAAAGACTGGCAACCTTACACTGAGTGAATGGGAGCGCAAAATGTTGAATTACTCCTGTGATCTGTTTCTGATGAGTAAAGAATTTCCGAGCTGTCCAAGGAAGAAAGCGAGATGAAATGAAACGATTTGAGGGTCTGCCTAAATTGTAGAGCTGTCAGATTAACCCACCGGAGTCCTTCGGAGACCAACGCACTTAGCTTATTCACATACTTACTTTCTACCCCTCGACTTGCAAGCCATTTCAACTCTCAGGGCATAGAGACAAGTCAATAGCTTTGGGGGTTTTGAATCCGCGATGTGCCGTACAAGTTGAGGTGAAGGATGCTAGCTTCAAGACAAGAAGGCCATCTAACGTGTGAGAGGCCAGGAATCTGCCGATGTGTGGGCGGAGGTTCCTGAGGAACCAGAGTTTCTTGAAAATTTCGCTCACAGCACAGACGCTGAGCAGTTTAATTCTCTTCAAAGAATTAGAAAGGTAGAATCGAAACTTACATCGCTTGCGCAAGTGTCTCACTTGCCTTCGATCACGGTGTGACTAGGGACCGGCAGCTCTAAACACTTTTGACTTGTCGCTCATTCCTAACCTATATTCTCTCCCATCCCCCGAGCTAATTGAGCGCACGATGCACGTTCCCGTAACACAATGGAGTATGACTCGTCTCTCCTCCCGTATCTCTCCCATGGTCCTCCGTTTCTCCGCAGGAACCGCGCGACTTGCCTCCGTCCTATTCTCTACTTTTCGCACCCACTGCACCTGCTTCCTTCTTCATGTCACTGGCGTCTTTCTCTTTGGATGATTCGCCCGAGTAATGGTGTCCGCTTCAACTTCCGGCCAGTTTTCTTCTGCTCTTTTCTACTTCGGCCCGCATTCTCTGCTCCTCTCTAGAGCCGGAATTAGAGAGTGAAGGTAGTGGTAACGAAGCCCTCGCACTGGTGGGCTTGAAAGATGCAAGGAGATGCTATGTTTGACAAGCGATTCTCACTCAAAGGCCTCGAAAAATTCGTGCGGAATTTTTGGGTCCCTTGAATGAACAAAATTCCTGAATCCAACCTGTCCACCCTTTCTCAAGTGACGTCAATCGTTAACAAGCTTAGCTCTTGCCCCGGTGTGAGCGTCGGGCCGTTACGATGTGCTGTCCCTGCACTGTATTCTTGCAAGTCATTCACCACTCCACCACTGTGACTAGCGAGCGACAAGCCAAGCCCCAAGCCCCAAGATAGTGCCACATACAAACGTCAAAAATCCCCATCTCGCATACGCCCTTTAAAGTCGAGTCCGAAACTGTCCGTTGTAAATTCTATCCTGCTGGTCCACAAGATGCTGACACGTCCAGTTGCCCAGAGCCTAGACCCCATCCAAGCGTGTCTTAAAGTTAAAGACTCCGCAGCCGCAACCCTCCGACTCCGGTTGTCCCAGTCAAATGGACCCAAGTGGAGCGCGCAACTTCTTCTTCACGAGTTCTTTCACAGACTGGTTCCCCTTCCTATTATTATTGCTCCTTCTGTAACTTCCCAGGACACAAAAAAAAGCAAGGTTGCAAGTCACGAAGCAAGAGTAAAACGAAAGGAAAATCAAAAAATTCTCCTTGTACTGCCGGAAGCCCAGTCTCGCTTCTGAGATCTGAGCCTTGAGAGACAAAAATTTTCGGCGGAGAAGGAGTCCATGCCCGCTACTACTTACTACCCATATCTCGGGGGATGGCATAAAAAGAGAGAACAGACAAAATTCAAGAAGGCTTACTCCGCTCGTGTTTGACCTTCTAGGGTTCTGGTCTTCCGGCCGTTCGGTCATCCTTGATACAACCAGACCAGCTATCATTTAGTCGTCCATTCAGTGCACTTTCCGGTCTCGCAAGGGGCAGAAGCATTAGCGCGGAGCAAAGATACAATGGTGTATAGCGGTCAAAGCAAGAAATACGAAGTCTCGGTCTCGGCCTTATACCCCGGCGTGAGCGGCTACTCCACCCGAACTGTGGAGGTACTTCGACGGTCCTTTCCTTACTGAACAAAAATCATGCTGGTCTTTGCGCGGCTGAGAAACGTTGACCTCATTTTTTCCGCACAAATCTCCGTGCGCTTTTTGCGCTCAGTAACTTGACCATGATCAAGGCGGTGATTGTGAACGATTGGATTTTTCGGGTCCGGCCATTTGGATAACTCGGCTATATCCAACTTCACTTCAGCCATAGATCTAAAGTCGATCTATTAACTTGCGGTTTTAGTACGTACTCAGGCTACGCATGCATAGGTATTTGCGGAATTTTCATTACCTACTTTCTTATGATGGAGGATTTCATTTCCTGCAAATGACGCCGCCTGTAACCTCAGTTTCCTAGATACTCGTGACGGCTCATAGAAAAGTGTATTGCTCATGTGCCAAGTGTATATGAAGATTGTCGAGTCGAGTTTATTTATAGCAGCTAGGCCTTGTACAGCCGAGATGCCGTTGTCGGAAACTTTGCCAGATCATCAATTCGCAAGCCGTGACGGTTTTTGCCGTTTTTTTTTATTAACGGCATAGTATTTCAAGCAATGACAAGTATCATAAATGAATGCATTACACCTCCAGGTTTCATCGAATCACCACCACTCAACTCGCAGCACACGCTGGAATTATTGAACAGAATGTAATATTTAATAAAGGCTCCACTCACGTGGGCAAAACCTTGCTTGCGCACTGGAGATGGTTTCACTGATGAGCACCAAGCGGCAGATTATTCATGATTCCTGTACAATAGCCTCGGTTTCGCTCGTCGGTCCTTTTGGTCCTCACTTTCTTGGCACATATGAAGAAAAAAGAAGAAGAGTTAAGCGGATGTCTATGACAATGAAGAAGGAAGCAAAGATGGTCTAGTTAATATTAAGTGCCAAAATATCGTGCTGGGTGTCTATTTGCTTTTGAGCCAAAAACACATTTGAATATGTGGGAAATGATCTCATCAAAATGTAATTTACAGGTGTGGAATAGACCTTGCAAGCAAGGTGATAGAGCAAGTAGCAGACTCGGAGTAACTTGCCACAAGCCGAAAAGCCGATTAAGCCGATCAATTTTTTTGTGTTCCTATGTGTGCTGCGTAGATGAAGACGACTTTAAATTTTGCGCAATGGGACCCTCGTTACAATGTAAACATGCTTTTACACCGTGATCATAGCGTAGAATCGAAGTTTGGAACCGGCCGGGCACACCGTCAATCTCGGCAACGCGCCTCAACACGGGGTGTCGTTCCTTTCTTGCCGTGCCTTTGTCCTTCCACCCAACCTGCCATCGACTCTGATAATGATCACTTGAACATATACATCTGAGTATAAGAGGTTGTTCTAGACTCGCTTTGCAAGCGATCAAGAGCACGCGGAAAATTCTTGCTAAGTATACCATCTTAGAGTTTGTGCCCTTCTTTTTACTTGTCCGCTCCGCTCCCATTAAAAATATCTTACTTAGACTAGACAGTAGAAGAGTAACGAAACATTATGATCTGAATGTCTGATGATACACTGGCAGCCGCACACTCTGGTATGTACTTGATTCGAAGTTTTGCGGGCAGCCACCACGTCGATTCTGGACGCCTCGAATTGCCGTTTGCTGAAGTACCTTGAGGAAGGCGCTTCGACTATAGTTGTACTGATCAAGCGGTATAAAAAGATCGGATAGCATATGCGATGTGTAGAATCGGATCGTTACTTGGGGAGGCGGCATTACATACTTGGATACATTGATCAATGCCATGGTCCCAGAGATGAACGCGGGCAATCAGAGCTTGATTGCAACTGCTAAATGGTCGAGATGAACTTTGATTGAAAACCCTCCGAGTCGGAGAACAGAACAGACTCCTACTGGTCACTACTCCGGGGTCAGTACGACTACTTGAATCGATACGTACTCATCTCGGGAAAATCGATAGCCGAATTTACTGGATCGAGTGAAGAGTTGATTCTACGAACACGCGTGGATCGATGATTTTAGCGCCAAGTATTAAAATTTGACGTTGTACTGTACATGTATGGAAATGAAAATTATTTTAATGTATATGCGCTCGATGTACATATGTCGAACGAGAGCTGTGTATGTCAAGGACCAGGAGGAGAGGGGCAGGCACTGGCAGGGTTGATGACACACTGATCACGCGTGCCAAGAACGCGATTGACACGTGGTTTGTACATATTTGGCTTGGAGCGGGTGCTACCTTGGTTTCCAGCGCCCTGCCCTAAGCAACGTTGTTCCGCTTTTTTAACTCCCCATACATAGTCTTTACCCCCCTCCACTCTTTTGATCTTTACTGCCATCTTACCATGTTGCACTCATTAGCTGTGATTTCGCTGCTCACAACAGCAGTTTTGGCTCAGTCTTCGGTGAGTACACTCTTCTTTTGGTCCCCCTTTTTTTCTTTGTTTTTTTTTTTTTTCTTACCAGCTAATTTTATTTCGTTTACGAAAGGGCTCAGCAACGGCTACCGCTTCGAGCTTGGTTCCAACTGGGATCAGTTCAGCTTGCTCAGATGCTTTGAACGCCCTGAACTCCAACACTCAGATTCAATCTTGTCTCTCGCCAATGTTGAAGGCATCAGCTTCTTTAGCCCAGGACTCGTCCGTATCTTCCTCCGACCTCGACACTCTGTGTTCGACCACTACCTGCGACGATTCCACCATACGTTCGGCCCTCTCGTCCATCAGCAGCAGCTGTTCGGACGAGCTGACATCTAACAAAGATGTCATCACGCTCTATGACGCCCCTTACATGCTCTCGCCTTTCAAGTCTGCTCTTTGCTCCAAGAGCGATAGTGGCTCGTACTGCGTTCTTTCCTCATCCGCCAACTCCTCATCCTCTTCCTCCTCATCCTCCAACAACGCCGCAGAACAAGCACAACAATACCTCGCCACCTCCTCCGGCACCGTCAATGCCACCACCTTCACCTCATCCAACGTCGGTTTCCTCTTCCTCTCCACATCCAGCGTCCAATGCACCACGTGCACGAGGAACATCATGACCGCGTGGATCAACTACATGTCCAACTTCCCCTACGCACCCGGTGTTGCCAACTCGGCTCTGTTCTCCACCCAGTCGAGCGTGTACAACGCCATCGTCCAGACGTGTGGAACCAACTTTTTGAGCGGCGTTGTCAAGGCCGCTGGTGGTCTAGGCACGGGCAGTTCGAGTTCGAGCTCGAACGGAGCGATCAAGGTCGTTTCGGGTGCAACAGGAGTTATGGCGGCTATTGCTGGTGCTGCTATGGCGTATCTGTTGTAAAGAAGAGAGAGAGAGAGTCGATGCATTTTTTTTTCTATCTGGTTTTGGTTATAGGATGCGCTTGGTCGATCGTCTAGTCGTCTAATATACTCTATACGATTTGACAATATCTGGTCTCGGTCTCGGTTTTTCTTTCTCCACCCACCCTCCACCCCTTTTGCTCATATTTTATTTCGTATTTTCCTTCCCTCACCCATCATCTTTCGTGCGCGCGTGTACCCACCTCCCCCAACCGTTTTTGGTTTAACCTATATACCCACCCCTCTCCTCCTCCTACGTACCGTCATGGGGTTAACGTAGCGGTAGCGTCGAGCTGTCGAGTGTCGAATGTGTGTTTGTGTGTGTTTAATCGATGCAACACAGTGACGACACACACTCGCGACGCCGTACTTGAATGGATTGCTGGTTCATGTTTTACTTTTCAAAACGTAGAATTCTGTTTGTTTCGTGGTATGGTATTTATTTTAATACAATACATACCCTGCATATAACGATTCTCGATTCGCGCGTATGCTTGGTTGGGTTAGAATCTACGAGCGAGGTTGGGTTGGTTCAGAGGCTATGCTGTGTAAGGTAGGTGCTGATTGTCATTACCCCCCACTTCCATCCCTTCTCTTCTGCTCCTCGACCTCCGCCACCTCTTTCCTGATCCACCTGATTCTTCCACCACTGCCGCCGGTCCAGTTCCTTGACGAATTCGAACTCAATCAAAACCTTGGAACTCAAAACCTTTGAACAGCTCGCAGGCTCAGGCTGATGAGACACTGATCACGGACACGTGGATTGTATATATTTGGGACCTACTTGTGCCCTTTTGGGTGCCCTTATCCTATCCGCTCCTTGACTGTCCTTTACGATGCTGCGTTCATTTTATCTAATCTCGCTAACAACCGCTGTTTTGGCTCAATATTCGGTGAGTGGGGCCTTTTTTTTCGCTCCTCCTTGTTTTCTTAAGACTTAGCTAATTTTGTTTTGTTCACGAGGGGGCTCAGCAATGGCTACTGCGTCGAGCTTAATCCCAACTGGAATCAGTTTGGTTTGTTCAAACGCGTTGAACGCTCTAAACTCCAACACCAAAATTCAATCCACGCAAATGTCTTTCCCCTATGCTGAAAGTATCAGCTTCCCTAGCCCAGAGCTCGTCCATATCCTCCTAGGGCCTCGACACTCTGTGTTCGACCCCGACCTGCGACGATCCCACGATCCCATGATCCGCTCGGCCCTCTCTAACATCAGCAGCAGCTGTTCGCACGAGCTGAAATCTAACAGAGATGTTATCGCGTTGTACGACGCGACGTACATGCTCTCCCCGTTCAAGTCTGCTCTTTGCTCCAAGAGCGATAGCGGCTCTTATTGTATCCTTCTCTCATCTGCCAACTCCTCGTCCTCCTCGTCCTCATCCTCCACCGGCGCAGCCCAACAAGCCCAACAACACCTCGCCACCCCCTCCGGCACGGTCAACGCTACCACCTTCACCTCACCCAACGTCGGCTTCCTCTTCCTCTCCTGGTCCACGTCCGCCATCCAATGCACCACGTGCACGAGGAGCATCATGACCACGTGGATCAACTACATGTCCAACTTCCCCTACGCGCCTGGTGTATCCAACTCGGGTTTGTTCCCCCACCCAGTCGAGGGTGTACGATGCCATTGGCCAGAAGCGTGGGAATGGGTTTTTGGGTAGCGCTGTGAAGGCTGCTGGGGGATTGGGCACAGGGAATTCGAGTTCGAGTACGAGTTCGAATGGGGCGATCAAGGTCGTTTCGGGTGCGATGGGAGTGGTGCTGGGGGTTGTAGGTGCTGGTGTGGCGTATTTGTTGTAAAAGAAGAACTTCAAGTTGAAGGAGAGTAGCCGCGTTTTTTTTGTTCGAGTGGTTCCTTTCTGGTGCCGGTTATAGGTTGTAGGTGCTTGGTCGATTGTCTAGTTGTCTCGTTTATCCCTATACGATTCGGGAAATATATGGTTTCTGTTTCTGTTTCTGTTTCTGTTTCTGTTTCTATTTCGGTTTCGGTTTCTCTTACTTCACTCAATCTTCCATTCCCCCGTTCGGATTCTCTTATACTTTTTTTCACGTATCTTTATTCATCTACCTCTCTATCTTGCGCGTGTGCGTGTTGCCGACCTCCTGCCTCTACCCCCCCAGCCACCCTTTCTGGTTTAACCCCACTCCTTGGCCTCTCCTCCCCCACTCCCGTGTACCGTTATGGTATGGGGTAGGTAACGTAGCGATAACGGTTCGTGTCGAGCTTCAAATTCCGTGTACGTGTGCGTGTGCGCGTAGTGTGTTTTTTATATCGATACCACAACGACACGATGACTCGACGACACAACCACGACGCTGTACTCGAATGGATTTGCTGTGTACTCTAGCTTCCTTGTTTTTGTTTCAAAACTTGGATTTCGGATTTTCGGTTTGTTTGGTCTATTTTGTACTCGTAATATGGGATGCCAGGATATACATTAATCCCAAGTGTTACGTCCGAGGAAGGAAAAAGAGCTCGAGGGAAGATTCAGGAAGGGGGGATGTTTTTCATTTTCTCTCTATAGAGTATTTATTCTTAAGCAAAGGATAGGATATGATTAAGATACTTTTTTTTCGTTTATGTTTCAGGTTTTCGACACGCACCCCCCCCTCCTCCTCCCAACCTCCTGCTCACGACTTACAACCTCCTCCTAGGCGGGCCACCCGCACTCCCCCCACCCCTCCTCTTCTGCTCCTCAACCTCCTCCGCCTTCCTCCTCGCCTCATCAACCTGATTCCTCCACCACTGCTTGAGCCACCGGAAAGTGTCCATGAAACTCGGGAGACCTCTCCTCGTACTTCCCACCGCCGCCGGCCCAGCTCCTTGAACCGCCTGAGAACTCGAACTCGAACCCTGACCCGCCTGCGCCTGAGCCTGAGCCTGCTGCACAGCCTCCCTTATCTGCGCCTGCGCCTGAGGAAGCGACGCCGATACCGCTTGAGCGTTCGCGGGGACGGACGAGCGCAGTGAAGCGGGTGGGGGTGGTAAGATTCCGAAATACCTCCTGATGGCTGGTTGGCGGAGGAGGATGGATTGGATGCCTGTGGCGAGGGAGGCGGTGATGATGGATATGACGAGGCCCTGAGGTGGGGTAGGTGGAGTGTGTGTGTGTGGTGGGGGGGGGGGGGGGGGGGGGGGGGGGGGGGGGGGGGG
>KN834756.1:26430-118227 GCA_000827265.1 Collybiopsis luxurians FD-317 M1 | reverse complement strand
GGGGGGGGGGGGGGGGGGGGGGGACGTGGAGGATGGGAGGGAAGGGAAGGGAAGAGAAAAAGGTTAGGTTAGGTTTGAAAAGGGAAAGGACGACTCTGACGACTCACAGAAGGCAGGGTACTCATGAACAACGCAAAGACGGGAGCACCAGGGAACCTCATGAGGTTCATAACGTGAGCCATAGCTGGTGAAGCTGCAATATCCATATCTCTAGCCGTAACCTGTTTACCAAGGAGAAGAACGCATCAGTTAACTACACCCCCCATGAAACGCCCCTCTCTCAAACTCACCGTCATCTGCCAAAACATCGTCACCGCAAACGCAGGGGCCAAAATCCCCGTCGGATCCGCAACCGTCAAATCCGGTATCCAATTCTCCAAAACCCCCCCAGTACCCACACTGAATTCCGGTATCCTCATCTGCTCCAGTGGTAACTCGCACATACCCTTCACGCCAAGGAACATCCCAATCGCTACAGGTAGCTGTACGAGGGGTCCGATGATCCCTTGTAACGGGCTCTTAATCCCAACGGTCTTGTACAACCCCAATAGGTCTTTTTGTATCTTTTGCATCTCGACGAGGTCTCCACGGGATTTTGCGGTGGAGATGGATGACATGAGGGCTTGGGAGTGGGGTTGGATGTAGGCCATGCGGGAGGAGAAGGAGAGTTGGGAGATGGAGAGGGGGAGGAGGAGGAGGCGCCAGAGGAGGGCGCCAAGGATGAGGGTTTGGAGCCAGGGGAGGGAGAGGGAGACGTTGATGAGTTCGAGGGAGGTGCGGATGAGGCCGACGGGGGTGTAGTGGATGAGACCGAGGGAGGAGAGGTCGCCGTATTGGAGGGCTTGGATTGGGGTGGAGAGGGAGGAGAGGGCGTCGGCTGTGGAGGAGAGGGTGTCGGAGGAGGTGGAGAGGGTGGAGATGGAGGTGGAGAGGGCGTCAGAAGAGGAGGAGAGGGTGTTTGCTGTGGACTCGGCGGGAGGGAGGGCAGTAGTTGTTTGAGAGAGGTCTAGGCCTTCTGGGAGAGAGTCGGATAGTTGTGAGGATGAGGTGGATACGGGTTCGTCTTTGGATGGATCTACGGGTGTAGATGCGGGTGAGGTCGTCGTAGTCGCAGCAGTGGATTTAGGCCAAAGGGAAAAAGACCTGGAAGTCGTAGGACCGAGTCTGAGTAGTACTAAATCATGACTACGACTTGAATTTGGACCTAGTCTGGTAAACCGTGATGTGTGCTACACAAAGTTCAACTACACATTGCCATATAAAACTTTTGAAGAACGTACCAAAAACCTGGTCGCAAGCGGTAACCTGAGTACAATCAGTCAAATGAAAAAGAACAGATGAATTTATTTTATTTTCTTTTACCTTGAAGGCGAAGACGACTTGAGACAGTTGAGGCCTAGTCCGACTAGCGCCATGTCTTTTTCGGAGAAGAGACTCGGTCAGAGTCGAGACGCGTTCTGAAAACGGAAAAAGCTCTCGGCACGTGAACACTTTTTACCTCTCATCCGCCATGAGCCATAGATACAGGTGAGCCCAACCCACCCTCACATACTTTTTATCCTAGACACTCAATCCCAAACCCAGAGGCCACAGAGCCGAATCCTTCTACGCCTCCGACGTCAACGAGCTCGTCGAGATCCGCGCCCGCCAACGTACATTCTACGGTGCCTATTTCCGTACTGCGTTGGGAAACTTGGGTTATGCTTTGACTATTTTGAGGTTGTTTGATTCGAGGTTTTATAAGAGTATGTTCTGTTCTCGGTATCCGATTATCTACTCTAAAATTTGGAATTTTATGTCTTACAGTTGGGTTACTCTTCACCATCCTCGGAGCCCTCCTCTTCGTCCTTTCCTTCCTCAGGGATCGTCATTCCAGGCATGATTTTGCCGATCCGCGTACCTCCTCCTCGACCAACTCCAACTCCGCAACCACCTCAACCTCCGCAACTACACACCAACACCTCCGCCAAGGTTCCTTCTCCTACGACCCCGCAGATGTCATACAGACCGTAGGCCAAAAGGGTACACGGGTCTTTGGAAGACCCTTTGTGACGGCTGGATGGATCGTCGTTGGTGTCGCGGGCGTGGTGTTGGCTGTGGAGATTGGGTTGTTGGTGCTTATTTTGCAGATATGAAGCGTGGCGTCTCTCTAGGCGTGGCGTGGCATGGGGAGACGAGGGTGGACGACGATGAAGTTGGTATGATATGAACGGACACACTCCACACGTGGATACGGACCCCCTTACATGTTCGAATTTCGCATTTGCATTCTACTGTTGTACGATTATACAATCACTATCATATGTATTACTGATCTTGGCTTTGTTCACACTTTGAACCGAGTATCATCCAAGTCTCCAGTACCGGTACCGGTCGCCTCCTTCCTTTCGAAGGTATCCAATACTTTTTTCGTCCAAGTGGCATAGAAAAACCTAACTTTCGAGGGGTCAAGGGACAAGTGCTCAGTGCTCCTCCGTCCAGTACCTAGTTCTGACATCCGTGCAAGCTTCGAATGGGGAGGGGAAGGGAGAACTGAAAGGGAGCAGGCCGATGTGGATATACGCAGAGGAGGGATGTCAAGAAGGGGAACATGACTTGATATAGGATTCCGAGTCGGGATCTTGGAAGCTCAGCGTTGAATGGTGAACGTTTAAATCTCTCCAGCAAACGGTATGCAACTTGACGTCTTCCCGGGGGCTGACTTGTCGTACCATACAACTCAGAACTCGGAGAGAGACAGATGTCGATGGCTGCGATCGTTCGTTCGTTCGTTCGTTCAAATGGGTAGTAAACGGACACTCACTCACTCACTCGCTCACATACGGACACCCCAACGCTCCCCCCCCCTCTCCTTATTTCGCATTTGCATCCTGTTGTACGATTATACAATCATAAGTATTGCTGATTTTGGCTTTGTTCGCACTTTGAACCGAGTATCAACCGTGACAAAGTCCCCAGTGCCGATCGCCTCCTTCCTTTCATCTATCCTCCCTCTTTGGGTATCGAGTAATTCTTCTACGAACTTGCATGGAAAACAACATCTGGGGGTCAAGGGATAAGTGCTCAGGGCCCAGCCAGTACCCGGTTCCGAGATCCGTGCAACTTTTGGAGGGAGAGGGGAGGGGAAAGGGAACATGCCGACATAGACATGGACGTGGAGGAGATTGAATTAAAAGATTCGCATGCAAACAAGTTGGATATATAGAAATGTACATGAGAGGATCAAGGCTTCCTGGCTAATATCGTGCAGAACGTACAGCTCGCCTCATTCGAATTATTCCACTCCAAAGTCGATCCCTCCATGAGTTCTTCAAACTCTTCTCCCGTTCGTACTACGCCATACCCTCCCCCATCCAGCACAGGCTGCTTCAACCCTTTCCAACCGTCCCGCCATTCCTCGCTACTATACGCATCCCCATTCCCATTCTCACCCGACCGCCCAATCGACAAACGTCGACTCTCGCACCGGACATCCACGAACCCAACTTCCTCCAAAATAGATGGAAGATACACACTCAAGTCACCGATAACCCCTTTCTCCAAATACATCGCTAGAACCAAGGTTTCCAACCTGTTCGAATACGGACCAACGGCAAAGTTTAAATCCTCCGGTTCGACTAGCTCTACCCATCCTCCAGACGATATCACTCTGAATAACTCGCGCACGGCTTGACGCCACCGCGCGTCATTCATCGCTACCATGAGAAACCGCTGATGCGCATATGCGAACGTCCCGCTCCATTCTGCGGGCAAGGATACCACAGAGTTGAGTGAGAAGTGGATATTCGGAGGGTGAGATTGCGGAAATTGCTTATCGGAGATATCGATGCATTCAATGTCCAGCACCGTGCCGTGTTTTTGGTTTTGCTCTGCAAATTCGAGAGCCCAGATGCCTAGATTCGGATTGATATCTCTCTATGTTAACGTTCTAGTTCTAAGGATAATTAAAGACCTCGTACCGGTTCCTGCCCCACTTTCGAGTACACGATCTCCAGTTCGCAAGTCCACCGGAGCTAGCGATAGTTGATTATCAAAAGCCCTGGTAATCACTCGGTGCTGTTTATTCAATCTTATGTGAATTCGTAATTAGTACCCCCTCCCCCCACCCCACCCCTCGGGTTTACGAGAGTTGTATCCTGAAGACTCACCTTGAAGTCTCCGACTCATCAGCGGGTAGTAGATATTGCTTTGAGGCGTAGTATCGCTGGTTATGCCCGTCTGTGCTCATGGGAAGTGATAGTGGTAGGTTGATCCCAGGTTCGAATTCGCAGAGGGGGCTATTTTTCAAAGGCAGCTTGTAAAATTGGACAAAATTTTGAATTCCAGAGACTCGGGCGCTTAATTCAACGTTCAAGTTCGCGTCAAGTCACGTGTTCATATACACCTACCTGTCAAGCGCTTACAAGCACCGTTTCAGCGGGGCCCTAGTATCTATCTATCCGGTCATCTTTGTAATTATAATCCTTTGGTTTACTTTTTTCCCACTCGATCTGAATCTAGGTCTTTACACATGGCTCCAAACAGTCAAACAATCATTCGCTGGAAACGCTGATGCCTCTCCACTTGATACCTCTCTTCCTCCGAGTGTTATGGAATTCGACCGGCTTCTGCTACGTATACGTAGTTGAGCTCGACGAAAACGGTGACTGCGTGTGTTGACGACGATCTAACTATGGCTGGCTCTGTACCAGATCGTGAAAGATACCCATCCAATGATCTTTTTTGGGGGGATTGCAATGATTGATAAAACATATCAAGAGCTTACTGAATTTCTGCGTTCAGCACACGCATACAGTGACGTTCAGCTGGTGTGTATTGTGTAATCCCGTAAGTAGTTCACGAGGCGTTCACTCAGTACCCACTTATTCGCTTGATGGATACCTCAGCCTTTTTTTCCGAGTTCTGCAAATTGCAACACTCCAAAAGAGTAGAACCGCTACCAAGTCACAGAGTTACAAGTCCACCAAAATATTATTCGTCAAAGTTCAAAACCAATACATTACATCCAAGCATCAGGGCTTTCTAGCCTGAATAGTGTAGAAGGTAGTACATGCCTCATTCGAGTTGTCCCATTCCAGGGCTGCTCCTTCTAAAAGTCCCTCATATTCCTCTTCCGTTTGCACAATGCCATAACCCCCTGCATTCATCAAAGGCTGCTTCATACCTTTCCAGACATTCCGCCAATCACCACTGGGATATCCATTCTCTCCCGGCTTCCCAATTCTCAGGCATCGAGGCTCACACCAGACATCTACGAATCCAATTTCCTCCAAAAGCTGTGGAAGGTATACACCTAAATCACCAACGACTCCCTTTTCTGCATACATCGCATTGATCAACGATACCAGTCTTTTTGAGCATGGACCGACACCAAAGGAAACATTTGTCCCATCGTGATCGACTAGTTCTACCCATCCTCCCGATAACAGCACTCTGAACAGCTCGCGGATGGCTTGACGCCATCGCGCATCGTTCATCGCCGTTATCAGAAACCGCTGGTGCGCGTACGCGAACGTTCCGCTCCATTCTGCGGGCAAGGATATCACGGAATGGACGGAGAAGTGGATGTTGGGAGGGTGAGATTGCGGAAATTGCTTATCGGAGATATCGACGCATTCAATGTCCAGCACGGTACCTTCTTTCTGGTTCTGGTGATCCTCTGCAAGCTCGAGAGCCCAAATGCCTAGAGAAGGATAAAACTTTCTTTACGCTAACGTTCCAAGGGTAATTGAAGACCTCGTACCGGTTCCTGCTCCGCTTTCGAGTACGCGATCCCCGGTTCGCAAGTCCAACGGAGCTAGTGATAGTCGATTGTCAAAAGCCCTGGTAATCACTCGGTGCTGTTTGTTCAATCTTATGTGAATTCGGAATTCTGCCCCCCACCCCACCCCTGGGGTTTATAAGAATTGTCTCCTGAAAGCTCACCTTGAAGTCTCCGTCTCATCGGCAGGTAGCAGATATTGCTTAGAGGCGTAATATCGCTCCCCGTCATGCCCGTCCGATTCTGCCCTCATGGGAAGTGGGTGACTGGTGGTGGGTCAATCCCAGGTTCGCAGAGGGGCTATTTATACTTCCTTCACATATTCAGTCTGCAATTAATAGGTACAATCAACTGCAACGCATACAGCCTGAGAGAGAGCTGGAAGTCTCATGATACTGAATCTCAGGTGTGAAAGGGCAAGTATAAGGTACGGATGTCTCATCTCTTCTGTACGATACAGACGTTTGGTTGATTTTGTTTTCAATGCTTTGGTTACTCGTACATCAAACCGAGAATTCATCCAAGTCTTCCAGATGATGGGAGGATGGATGAATAGGAGGATGGATGGATGGTCACCTCCCTCCGACGTTTAGGCTCGAAAGGGAAGGAAGAAAAAGGAAAAGGGAGGGACAAGAGACGAAGACTGGCGACTCTTGTTAAGGATTTGAGCCCCGTTAACTAACCTCCGGAATTTTCACTACTTTGATTTTGGGAAAAACTTTTCAATGGCACTTTATTTACTTTCGTCTTACGCGAGAGCACAATGTTGTCCCAGGCTCTGGGATGCAACAGCGCACGTACTTATGCTATCCTATCCCATCCTTTTCAAACTGGAACACGCTTCGAATCTTGTGAAGAGAGCAAGAAATACTATTGTATGTATAGAGTAATATAGTTCGCTACTCAGAATCCAGATATAAGTGTGTATATGCTGTATTTATCACCCAATCTACTCTATGTCAGAAGGTTGTAAAATTCGCTAATTGGAGTGGGGGGACAGCCCAAGTTTTGCAAGTTATCCGGTGCCTCTGGCCCAATGTTAATACAAGATGAGGAGTTGTGCGGACTGATAGTGCAACCAGAACCGATAACGTTCCCGGGGGAAACATCAGTTCCGCATGCAGAGCACTCGATGTCGAAGACTTGGTTTCTGCGTGAAAAGAAAGAGAAGATAGAAAGGAGAATAAGTACGACTACTGGTAGCCAAAGCCGAGCAACTTACGGTTGGAACTCAGCGTTGTTAACGGGGTTGAGAGTCAATTCGCCACCGTTAATTGTGACCGCCAATCCAGAGGTAACATCACTATAAATTTTAACATACACTTAAGACGACGGGCAAAATGTAGAATGAAAGCCTGCACGTACGTGATGATATAGCTGACTGGAAATTGTCCACTTTGGCGGACGAACCAATCTGGGGCGGCTAGGCCGCGGTAGGACTCTCCGACGAGGACACTATCCGAGGGAGCCGCGAGACCCCACTCGAGTCCAACGAATGCTTCGCTCTGGATGGATATGGGTTGACCCTGGGCGTTGGGGTTGCATGAAGCGCGTCGGATGGGGTTGGCGCTAGATGCTCCGATGGATGATAAGACAAAGGAGACGAGGGCGAGAGACTTGAACATGATGAGGATGAGGATGTTTAGGATGAGGAAAGAATCGAATGGATAAGTCGATAAGTCGATGGTGAGGTAGAAGAAGAGTATCTTTGAGGCTTTTATACTTGCTTGGAGGGAACACAATCTTCCGTAGATAATGGTATCCCTTGAGAAGCGCATTGTCGGAATTGATATCGCGGTACCTCTGTGCTAGGAATTCAATAAACCGTCGAAGACTCGTCCACTACTTCTACAGTACCTCATTATCAGGTCTATATTAAGTGGTTAACGGGCGGGCTCGTCGGGGTCGGGACCTTTCCCCTCTTAATTCACATCCCGACAAGATCGAAAGAAGTACAGTAGTGGTATCGGTGATTAGGTAGGAACCGGTCTCCGAAGGCCCCGTATGTGGCAGTTGGTTAGCCAGTGCTTTGACCACACTGACAGTTGGTTGCTGACCGAACGACTGACATCAACTCAGTCTGCACCGTGCAGGTGTATCGGGGGGTGGCGCAAAATAGTTGGCTGGCGAGTATTTGTTTCTTCGGACGGTGATTTTTTTGAACATCAATTGCTAGACTTTTCTTTACCTTGAAGCTGAAAATGACTTGAGAGAGAGTTGAGGCCTAGTGCTAGTAATGTCTTTTTTTGGAGAAAAGACTCGAGACGCGTACTGACAGTGAACACGAAAAAGCTCTCGGCACGTGAATACGTTTTTATTCTCATCCGCCATGAGCCATACTCGTAGTGGATCCTCACTTACTTTGTACTCACTCTCAGCTCAGAGGTCACAGAGCTGAATCTTTCTACACCTCTGACGTCGACGAGCTCGTCGAAATCCGCGCACAACAACGTACATTATACGGTGCCTATTTCCGTACTGCGTTGGGAAACTTGGTTTATGCTCTGACCATTCTGCAGTTGTTTGATTCCAGGGTATGGTTTTTTTTTTGTCTGACTTTCGTTATGCTATACCTACGCTGAAAATTTTCCAACAGTTGGATTACTATTCATTTATCATCCAGCTACTCGCCAGATGGGCCGAGGGTTTACCTGTCACAGAACTCTTGCCTTTGCGGCGATCAATGTTCTGGTATACTTCTTCTGGCGGGACAAACCTCAAAGAGTTGAATGTCACATACGGATCTAACTGGGAGCCACAAGCAAAGATGCCATGGATGAGCTAGTTGCTCACCCTGAGAGAAATGATGGTTGGGCCATTTCGACATGGGATTGGGTTCAAAATGTCTTCTATTGTGGCTTACTGATTGCGCACAGAGCCCATGAAGACTGTCGGAAAATGGGGATACCACACAGTTTCATGACACGGATGGTTATGCCATTTATGAAATCCATTACAGACGCATTCTCGGATTATACAGAACACATGGACATTGTTCATTTTCTGGAAGGAGCTGGATCATTGCTAAAGATTGCACTAGTAATACTCGGCATTTTTTCAGCACCCATGTTACCATGTTTCTTTATCCTCCTGGCTGTTGAACATTATGACGAAAAGAGGGTGTCATTTCTCGACCGAACTTTGGATTTGGAGCCAGATCATGGTAAAGATAGACTTATTGCATTCATTGCAGCAGCAATGTTTGGCGCTGTTCATTGTGCTGCCTGGAAATCCAAGTTCCCCAGCACTACTGAAGAGGTGCTATGGAAGGTGTGCACACTTTTTGTAGTTTTTGCACCAGTATTTCTGCTCTCAGTGGCAATGATTAGTGACATGACACTTTCGCAAGCAATTCAGAAATCACAGCGGGCCCACCGCCTAAGAATGCTCTGTATACTTGGAGTGTCTGCACTTGTGATTTACAGTTATGCTCGACTTTGTCTCGTTATAGAGGCATTTCTAGCACTACGAAAATTGCCTTCTGGTGCATTTGAAACTGTCCAATGGATGACGTTCTTTCCCTATATCCAATTGTTTGAATTGCTGGAAGTTCTGTTTTTTTTTTTTCTTTTCTGAAGATTACTTGTGTTATTACTAGGGATTCGTATGTATCATTTATGTACTTGATTAAACTCTAGAATATATATGCATTTATGTCAAAAGGTTGTAAAACTCGCTAATTGGAGTCGGGGGACAGCCCAAGTTTTGCAAGTTATCCGGTGCCTCTGGCCCAATGTTAATACATGATGAGGAATTGTGTGGACTGATAGTGCACCCGGAACCGATAACGTTCCCAGGGGAAACGTCAGTTCCGCATGCTGAGCACTCGATGTCGAAGACTTGGTTTCTGCGTGAAAAGAAAGAGAAGATAGAAAGGAGAATGAGTATGACTACTGGTAGCCAAAGCTGAGCAACTTACGGTTGGAATTCAGCGTTGTTAACGGGGTTGAGAGTCAATTCGCCACCGTTAATTGTGACCGCCAATCCAGAGGTAACATCACTATAAATTTTAACATACACTTAAGACGACGGGCAAAATGTAGATGAAAACCTGCACGTACGTGATGATATAGCTGACTGGAAATTGTCCACTTTGGCGGACGAACCAATCTGGGGCGGCTAGGCCGCGGTAGGACTCTCCGACGAGGACACTATCCGAGGGAGCCGCGAGACCCCACTCGAGTCCAACGAATGCTTCGCTCTGGATGGATACGGGTTGACCCTGGGCGTTGGGGTTGCATGAAGCGCGTCGGACGGGGTTGGCGCTAGATGCTCCGATGGATGACAAGACAAAGGAGACGAGAGCAAGAGACTTGAACATGATGAGGATGAGGATGCTTAGGATGAGGAAAGAATCGAATGGATAAGTCAGTCAGTCGATAGTGAGGTAGAAGAAGAGTATCTTTGAGGCTTTTATACTTGTTTGGAGTGAACACAATCTTCCGTAGACAATGGTATCCCTTGAGAAGCGCATTGTCGGAATTGATATCACGGTACCTCTGTGCTAGGAATTCAATAAACCGTCGAAGACTCGTCCACTACTTCTACAGTACCTCATTATCAGGTCTATATTAAGTGGTTAACGGGCGGACTCGTCGGGGTCGGGACCTTTCCCCTCTTAATTCACATCCCGACAAGATCGAAAGAAGTACAGTGGCGGTATTGGTGATTAGGTAGGAACCGGTCTTCGAAGGTCCCGCATGTGGCAGTTGGTTAGCCGGTGCTTTGACCACACTGACAGTTGGTTGCAGACCGAACGACTAACATCAACTCAGCCTACACCGTGCAGGTGTATCGGGGGGTGGCGCAAAATAGTTGACTGGCGAGTGTTTTTTTCTTCGGACGGTGATTTTTTTGAACATCAATTGCCAGACTTTTTTCTTTACTTTGAAGCTGAAAATGACTTGAGAGAGTTGAGGCCTAGTGCTAGTAATGTCTTTTTTGGAGAAAAGACTCGAGGCGTGTACTGACATTGAAAGCAAAAAAGCTCTCGGCACGTGAATACGTTTTTATTCTCATCCGCCATGAGCCATACTCGTAGTGGATCCTCACATACTTTGTACTCACTCTCAGCTCAGAGGTCACAGAGCTGAATCTTTCTACACCTCCGAAGTCAACGAGCTCGTCGACATCCGCGCACACCAACGTACATTATACGGTGCCTATTTCCGTACTGCGTTGGGAAACTTGGTTTATCCTCTGACCATTCTGAAGTTGTTTGATTCCAGGGTATAGTTTTGTTTTTGTCTGACCTTCGTTATGCTATACCTACGCTGAAAATTCTCCAACAGTTGGATTACTATTCAATACCCTCGGAGCCCTCCTCTTTGTTCTTGCCTTCCTCAGGGATCGTCATTCTAGAAATAATTTTGCGGATCCGCGTACCTCCTTCCCCACCAACTCCAACTCCGCAACCACCTCAGCCTCAGCCTCCGCAACTACACACCAACACCTCCGCCAAGACTCCCTCTCCTACGATCCCGCAGATGTCATACAGACCGTAGGCCAAAAGGGTACACGGGTCTTTGGAAGACCGTTGGTGACGGCTGGATGGATCGTCGTTGGTGTCGCGGGCGTGGTGTTGGCCATGGAGGTTGGGTTGTTGGTGCTTATTTTGTAGATATGATCAAAGCGAGGAGGGTAGGATGATGAGAGGTGATGACTGGTGGGCCCGCGCGCACACTAGGCATGGTATGAGCATGGGCATGGAGAGACGAGGACGAAATGACGGAGCTGGTATGAACGGACGCACTCACACGTGGATACGGACCACTTTCGCATTTGCATCTTGTTGTACGGTTATACAATCATAAGTATTGCTGATTTTGGCTTTGTCTTGAACCAAGTATCATCCAAGTCTCCAATACCTGCCGCTGGGTCACCGTGAGCAACCTCGAACAGTCAGAACACGGTATGTGAAACGTCCCCGCTCACATTCCCATTCCCAATTCCCATTCCCTGGGGCCGACTTGTCTTATCACACAACTCAGAACTCGGTCCCTCGGAATCGACGGGAAGAGATGGATCATTGGATGTCGATAGGTGGTTCGAAGGGGGTGGTAGCGTTTGCGTTTGCAACTTGGAACTTCGCACTTTTTCACTTTTCGGGAGATATCCCGCATGACAAACAAGTACTTTGAAATAAGAAATATACAACTCGAGGATCAAGGCTTCCGAGCTAGTATTGTGTAAAACGTGCACCTCGCCTCGTTCGAATTATTCCATTCCCGCGTTGATCCCTCCAAGAGTTCCTCAAATTCCTCCCCCGTACGCACTACACCATACCCTCCGCTATCCAGTGCAGGCTGCTGCATACCTTTCCAAGCATCCCGGTACTCCTCGCTGCTATACCCATTCCCGCCTGACCGCCCTATCGACGCATGTCGAGTCTCGCACCGGACATCCACGAAACCAGCTTCCTCCAAAATGGGTGGAAGATATATCCCTAGGTCACCGACAATCCCTTCCTCCATATACATCGCTAGAACCAAGGATTCCAACTTATTCGAATATGGACCAACGGCAAAGTTTAAATCCTTTTCCTCCGGTTCGACCAGCTCTACCCATCCTCCAGACGATAGCACTCTGAACAGCTCGCGGACGGCTTGGCGCCAACGCGAATCATCCATCGCTGCTATCAGAAATCGCTGGTGCGCATACGCAAATGTCCCACTCCATTCTGCTGGCAAGGATATCACGGAATGGACGGAGAAGTGGATGTTGGGAGGGTGAGATTGCCGAAATTGCTTATCAGAGATATCGACGCATTCAATGTCCAGCACCGTGCCGTGTTTCTGGTTATGCTCTGCAAACTCGAGAGCCCAGATGCCTAGAGAAGGATAAGTATCTCTCTATGTTAACGTTCCAGGGGTAATTGAAGACCTCGTACCGGTTCCTGCCCCGCTTTCGAGTACACGATCCCCGGTTTGCAAGTCTAACGGAGCTAGTGATAGTTGATTGTCAAAAGCCCTGATAATCACTCGGTGCTGTTTGTTCAATCTTATGTGGACTCGGAATCAGCCCCCTTCCCACCCCGCCCCACCCCTCGGGTTTATGAGAGTTGTATCATGTAGACTCACCTTGAAGTCTCCGGTTCATCAGCAGGTAGCAGATATTGCTTTGAGGCGTAATATCGCTGCCCGTCATACCCGTCCGATTCTGTGCTCATGGGAAGTGGTGGTGGTGGTTCAATCCCAGGTTCGCAGAGGGGCTATTCATACTTCCTTCACATTTAGTCTGCAATCAATATCGAGTACAATCAACTGTGACGCATACAGCCTGAGAGAGAGAGCCGGAAGCATCATGATTCTGAATCTCAGGTGTGAAGGGGTAAGTATACTGTATGAGGTACGGATTTCTCTTTTGTACAATACAGACGTTTGGTTGTTTTTGTTTTTGCTTTGGTTACTCGTACTTTCAGACTGAGAATTCATCCGAGGCTTCCACTCCGCCGATGATGGGAGGATGAATGAATGGGAGGATGGGTGGATGGTCACCTCCCTCAGACATTTAGGCTTGAAATGGAAGGAAGGAATTTCTTTCAAATGGTAAGAAAGAGGAAAACGCAAAATCAAGGGGCGAAGACTGGCAACTCTTGTTAAGGATTTGAACTCCCGTCAACTAACCTCCGGAACTTTCACAGTTGAAAGGTCTTTCAATGGCACTTAATGTACTTTCGTCTTACGCGTGAGCACAATGTTGTCGCAGGCTCTGGGATGCAATAGCGCACGTACTTATCCTATCCTATCCCATCCTTTTCGAACTAAAACATGCTCTGAATCTTGTGAAAAGAACAAGAAATACTACTGTATGCATTGAAATGCAGAGTGATATAGTTCGTTACACAGAATCCAGACGTAAGTGTGTATACACTATATCTATCACCCAATCTCCTCCAGAGTATTGTATGTATCTATGTCAAAAGGTTGTAAAATTCGCTACTCGGAGTCGGGGGACAGCCCAAGTTTTGCAAGTTATCCGGTGCCTCTGGCCCAATGCTAATACAGGATGACACATTATGTGGACTGATGGTGCACCCGGAACCGATAACGTTCCCTGGGGTAACATCTATCCCGCATGCAGAGCAATCGATGTCGAAGACTTGGTTACTGCGGGAAAAAGAAAGAAAGAAAGGAGAATAAGTACGGCTACTGTGATCCAAGACTGAGCAACTCACGGTTGGAATTCGGCGTTGTTAACAGGGTTGAGAGTCAATTCGCCGCCGTTAATCGTGACGGCCAATCCAGAGGTAACATCCCTACGAAAGGTATATACTTAAGACGACGAGATGATAATAAAAAAACCGAACGTACGTGATGATATAGCTGACCGGAAACTGTCCACTTTGACGGACGAACCAATCTGGAGCGGCGAGGCCGCGGTAAGACTCGCCGACAACGACGCTATCTGAGGGAGCTGCGAGACCCCACTCGAGTCCGACGAACGCTTCGCTCTGGATGGACACAGGTTGACCCTGGGCGTTGGGGTTGCATGAAGCGCGTTGGACGGGGGTGGCGCTGGATGCTCCGATGGATAACAAGACAAAGGAGACGAGGGCGAGATACTTGAACATGATGATGATGATGTGAGTGGTATAGATGAGAGAATAATCGAGCGAAGTGACAAGTCAGTCGATAGTGAGGTAGAAAGAGAGTCTCTTAGGCTTTTATACTTGCTTTGAGTGATCACAATCCTCCGTAGATGGTGGCATCCCTTGAAAGGCGCATGGTCGGAACTGACATCGTGGTACCTCTATGCAAGGCGGTAAATGAACCGTTGAAGACTCATCCGTTACTTCTACGGTAGGTACCTATTTATCATGAGATATCTGTATCTATAGTGAGTGGTGGACGGGCGGACTTGTCGGAGCGGGGTCTTTGCTGTTGTCGTGTGTTCCGACAAGGTCGAAAAGGAGTTCAGAAGGACAAGCAGTATCGGTGATTAGTTAGGAACCGGTCTCCGATGGCACACGTGGTAGTGGGCGCTTTGACCACACTGAAGTGATCGTTGGTTACAGACCGACCAAACTAACTAGCATCAAGGGAAGCTCTCTTGACCTACACTGTGCAGATGTATAATAAAGGTGGCGCATAATAGTGGGCTGATGAGTGTTTTTTTCTGACTTTGGATTGATTTTTTTTTTTTTTTTTTTGAATGTCACTCGTTTTTAGTTGTACGGTTGATTTCCTTTGTTCGCGGTTTGAATCAAGGAACAGTTAAGCCCTGAGCTCCGGTTCCTTTCAATGTCTGTGTTCACAAGAATGCATGAATGGTCGAATCGCTTCCGTAAGCTTTGCTTGCGAGAGTCTGCCTAGGGGAGACAAAATCGCTTCCCTTCCATGGAGGAATTAAAACGAGAAAGTTTTCGAATGGCAGGTAAAAAAGATCAAAGGGTCCTCGGGCAGGTGCTCAGTACCGAGACCCATGCAAGTTTCGAAGGAGAGGAAGAGAAGCAGGCCAACATAGACAAGGGCGTGGAGGCGGCGTGGAGGAGAAAACTGAAGAGAGCGGGAATACTAGTCCGTCCATTGAATTACATCAAGCCCCAGCCGCAGCGCCAATCTCCAGCGCTTCTCCGCAGCAAGCCCTTCCTGTCTTTCTTGTCTACACCCCAATCCACCTCTCCCCTTCTTTCAATACTCCATGGTCAAGATTTATTCCATCTCCATCATCCTTGCCTTGCCCTCTCAACCTTCAACTGTCCTTGCCAACGCAACTGATCTATCGCAGTTTTCATTCTACCAGAAAGGATCTGTAGGAGAGTTTATGTCGTTTTTCTCAAGGACTGTCGCGGAGAGGACGGCTCAAGGACAGAGGCAGAGTATAGTGGAAAATAATTATACTGCGCATGTGTATAATCGAGGTGGGGCAGAGCAGTTGGTTGGTAAGGACACTATCTAAATATTATCATTTCTTTCTAACAATAGGCTACTCTCTCTAGCTGTCATCATCACAGACCAAGAGTATCCCGTCAGATCCGCATTTTCCATCCTCACCAAAATACTGGATGATTTCATAACCAAAGTACCCCGGTCGTCATTCAACAACCCTGCGGCAATCAGCTTTCCAGATATTCAGACTTATGTGGAGAAATATCAGGCTCCACAACAGGCGGATCCGATTATGCGGGTGCAGCGGGAGCTCGATGAGACGAAGATTATTTTGGTGAGTAGTTAGCATAGATTTTTACCTTTTGGTATGGCTGTGCCTCCCTTTCCACGAACATACATATGTGTACTGATTCTGTTCCCGTTCTCAAATACTCGTTATTGTATTAATTAGCACAAATCAATTGAATCTGTCCTAGAGCGAGGTGAAAAGCTCGACAATCTGGTTGACCAATCGGCAGCGTTGTCTGCCCAAACTAAGATGTTTTATAAGACTGCAAAGAAGGTGAGTTCAAGTATAATGCATCTAAGCTGGGTTTGGCATTTTAATTTCTGTTTGCTTGTCTCGTTGTTCTGTGCGGCTGTTCTGAATTCTCCCCCTTTCACGCTCACCCCTCCCCTCCCTGCCGGTCGGTTCTGTGATATAGCAAAATGCTTGCTGCGTTGTGATGTAGTATGTTAATACTTCAATAACAACTGGTATGTTTCCTTTGAATTTCAACTAAAGTTATTTTCCCTCACCCCCCATTAATTAGGCTTAATACCTATAGAAGTTTTGAACTTTGCAGTTTTATTTGGAATGGGCACCTGATCAGTACCAATAGTTGAAAACACTTTCTTTGGCTTTAATGTTGCACTTTGCTTTATGGGCTTTGGATAGGGTTTTGGAGCAGAGTGAAATTTTCGGTTGTTACTCTCCTCCCTTAATAAGTAAACTTTCTGTCTGTAATCTTGTACGAATATTCAGAATGGACCAGTTTACGTGAAAGGCGCCGTTGTTGAGGATTGTTGGGACACTCTTGAAGTTGAAGACACCGCGTGTAGAGTTTGCTTTACTTTGAGTATATGTTCTGTAGATGATGACCGGTGGAAGGCGGACTGGAGTAGGGGGCGGAGATTCGTTGAATGTTTTCATTCACAATGCAGAGATGGGAGATAAATGAGTGTCATAGTTGTGGTGTTTGGGATTGAATTCTGTGCGCGTGTAGAGTATGCAACTAAAGGTATAAGTTCAATTCTAACTCTTTGAGTTTCTGATAATTATGGTCCGAGTCTATACTTAAGCTCCGCTCGGGTAAATGGAGAAAGTTGTTCATACTAATCCGACAAGTACGTACTACGCGTGAACCATTGTTATATTGTCATCCTGTTAGTTTCTCGGAAACTTGCCCCCGAGTCTCCACGCTAACGACCCACGTGGGAATGGTCTACACCAAAAACATGAGTGAACCAATGTAGCAAAGTTCCGCAGCGAGGATTTTTTAGGGCTCGGTCAAGTCAAGACCTGGTCAAAACTTGGTATAAATCTTCGAAAACCCTTGGACTAATCGATATGAGTAGAACTTGGATAACACTAAGTATGTCATTGAACACTCCGCTTTTGAAAGCTTTGTCAACTCCCAGATTTCGTCACACTCGGGAGGAGCGGAACGATATCAAGTCCACTGGCCGGAATTTGAGGCATCTCAGGCGAAGTCACTGCTGCTGGAAATATTCTGGTTAAATTAATCACAATACTTACAGTGAAAGCCGGAGGTAGCTTGTGGGTGACATGAATTCTCTCTGTAGCACAGTATCAGCTGAGGATACCTCCAGCATATGATCAGTGATCTTTGGAATATCGGCCCAAAGAGTAGCAAGGTAGCTGTCAGCTACTGAGTCCTGCGCCACAACTGAAGAGTGTACTGTAAAGAAAAATCTCATTAAGACATACATGGCCGATTGTAAATGCCTCCGATACGGCTGGCATGTATTGAATGAATTCTACGGTTCAAACGCTGTCTCACACTAAACCTAGAACGGTAACTTCCAAGTTCAGAGTTGTTAAACAGCGCTCCAGCCATAGCTATCCCGTGGCGTAAACATGGGGATCATGGCCCTAGCGCATTCCAGAGATTAGCTTTTTGCCTTTTCGTGCTGGTCATCATCATCATGACATCTTCCTTACCTGTTGGAGTTTGTTCCACTATTCGTTCCTGAAAATTTGTTTTTTCCTTTTCCTGATTAATAATATTCCTACGTACCGCAGTACATTCTTCCGGAGTCAATTTAAAGGACTCAAGATCCGCACTTAAAAGTCAAGTGGACATTCTAATCCCAAAACGCTGTTCCTGCGCAACTGTTTTATAAAAGCAACATTGAAAGTCTATGTCCCATCTGTTTCTGCTTCCGGTTGTTATTGTCATGCTGAAAGTGACATACTCTGCTATTCTTCTGCCACTTCCCCTTGTCATCTACATGTACACGCGCTGGAAGAGTTCTCGTAAACCTCCATTCCCTCCTGGCCCCAGAAAGCTTCCGATAGTCGGTAGTTTGTTTAGTATACCAAGCCAAGGTAATCTCTGGCTTGAATACGATGAATTAAGCCGGAAATACGGTAAAAAATTGGGCTTCTGCCGAAATGGATATTATTGAACTTCAGAATCAGACTCAGACATCATCCATCTGACTGCCTTTGGAACTTCTATCATTGTACTCAGCTCTGCAAAAGTGGTCAGTGACCTCCTTGAAAAAAGGTTTTCGAAATTTTCCAGCAGACCTCGGACTGTCATGCTCGGCGAGCTTATGGGGTGAGAAATGAGATTTCTGCTACCTGAATTCATTGCTTTTAATACTTGAACCTGGGCAGGTGGGGGTCTGTAACTCTTTGTAGACCCTATGACAATGTGTGGAAGGTTCACCGAAGAATGTTCAACCAGGCTATTCCACCGTCTGATGTAAAACGGTTCTAGTGAGTCTCTTCCATGTATTAGTATTCACCTGCTACTTCGTGTCCTGATTTCTCATCTTATTTTCGAGTCCGAAACAAATTAATGCCACTCATAATCTCCTTCGTATCCTCGTCCACTCTGAAGATGTCGTGCAAGACTTGCATAAGTGAGCACATCGACATTAAGTTTCCTCACAAAAAAGAAAAATAAAAAAACCTACACTTGGGTTTAGGTGGGCGGCTGTGTTCATCATGGACATTACCTACGGTCTATCCGGAAAAGAAGCAGAACCATTCCTCGAAACAGCGATTGATGCACTGGACTCAGTTGCCATCGCTGGAACTCCCGGAGCTTTTTATGTAGACCAGTTCCCTATTTGTCAGTCTATCTCATCTTCCTATTCAGCGTCCCCCATATATATTCAAGTCCCAAACATAGTAAAGTATGTACCAGAATGGTTCCCCGGGGCCAGCTTCAAACGCAAAGCAAAGGAGTGGAATCTCTTACGCATCAGGATGACTGAGGAACCCTTCAGCGTAACAAAGGAACGAATGGTGAGTCGTCTATAAAACCTTGATGATCTCATTTTTAGCCAGACATGACTATTATCAGGCTTTGGGTACTGTGACACCCTGTCTTGCATCATCTGCACTCCAGCAGATAGATCCTGCCAAAGACGTAGAACAACAAGAAGAACTTGTAAAAACCGTTTCTGTCATGGCTTATGGAGGTGAACAAATTTTAAGTGTTCCCATCATGATGGCTCGCCACTGATAGGGATATTACTTTGCCCAGGTGGTACCGATACGGTAGTGACAGCTTTCATTCCATTTATTTACTTACTGACAATTGAACACCAAAGACAGTGGCAGTACTTGGAGCATTCCTCCTGACAATGCTCATGTATCCAGAAGTCCAGGCCAGAGCTCAGCGTGAATTGGACAAAGTTTTAGCCCCAGGTGAATTGCCAACTTTCAATGATGAAGCGACTCTTCCATATATTGTGGCTATAATACGAGAAATAATTCGTTATCAGCCTGTTACGCCCATGGGTACGTACCTGAACAATTTCTTTGCCTTTTCCTCTGATTCACGATGTACGGAATTTTAAAAAAATAGCATTCCCGCATTTAAGCACTGAAGATGACACCTACAAAGGATATTTTATACCTAAAGGGTCAATAGTTATGGCTAACGTCTGGTGACTATCTAGCAAACTTACTCGAGGTCGTCATTCAATTCTAACATATATCTATTCAGGTCGATTTTACATAATGAAGAAGACTATCCTGAGCCACACTTATTCAATCCCTCGCGCTTTCTTGACAAGAATGGGAATCTCGATCCTACAGTAAAAGACCCTTCTTCAGCCGCATTTGGATTCGGGATACGTGCTTGCGTGAGTGTTCTAATATCCCTTCTTCGAAGTCGACTCGCAAGTGACGTGCATGAAAACAGGCCGGCAAACACATTGCACTGGCGTCGCTGTGGATCGCAGTATCCTCGATTCTCACTTGCTATACCATCGCCCCAGGGCTCGACGAAGACGGGAAGGAGATACCGCCAAAGGAAGTATGGTATTCAGGACCTACTTTATTCAATCGTCCTCTTCCCTTCAAATGTCGTTTTATTCCCCGTTCGAAAGATGTGCAGGCAGCATTAGAAGTAAAACAAAGTTAAGTAATATTCTCATTGTACATTGGTGTAAGTAGTCCACTTTCTTAAATAGCGCTTTGCTTGATGTTGGTTGAAACTTCTTCCTGCTGGATTCATGACTCATGTAAGGTTCCTATGATAAATCTATGTTCTACAGCCTCACACAAATCTCATAAACAAATACTTACACACTTAAATTTTCCCTAAATTTGGCACTGGATAATTGTGCCCTCTTGGTATACTTAGTTAATGGTCTTAGCCACTGCGCATGCGAGTGTCACAACCGAGGATGCCGCAAAAGCGCGTAATCTCATGCTTTTTTCATCCCTGATTAAATTCTTGCTCAAATCAAAATGCCTGAATCTGCCGTATTACGACAGGCGTACTGAATTAAAAGGAACTATCTACGGTATCCAGACCATTATCACCAGTCTGTCTACGTCAAAATTGTGTATACTTCGTTAGCTTGTGAGCAGCCCGAGTTTCGCAAGAGATCTCGAGCGGTCGGTCCAATGCTGATACAGGAGGAGAAATTGTGGGGACTAGTGGTGCATCCAGAACCGATAATACTCCCCGGAGAAACATCAGTGCCGCAATTGTCGCAGTTGATGTCAAAAACTTGGTTACACAGACAAATAATAAGTCAGAGGCACTCGATGTAGCGCAACAAAACTTACAGTTGGAAAATGGTATTGCTAACAGGGTTGAGAGTCAATTCGCTGCCATTAATCGTGACAGCTAACCCAGAAGTAATATCTCTATAAATATAGATATAATGCTTAAGACAACAAGTAGAGTATCGATGATAATGAAAAAAAATACACGATGATATAGTTAGTTGGAAAATGGCCGCTTTGACGAACGAACCAATCTGGCGCGGCTAGACCGCGATAAGACTTGCCAATGACAACGCTGTCAAGATCCCTGGGAGCTGCGAGACCCCACTAAAGCACAGCAAGGGATGTGCTCTGAATGGATACTGGCCGGCCCTAAGGATTTGGGTTGCAAGTATCGCATCGAACAGGGTTAGCACTGGATGCTCCGATGAATGACAGGGCCAAGGAGACGAAAGCAAGAGTCTTGAAGATGATGAGGAAAGAATCGAATGGAGTCGATAGTGAGGTAAAAGGAGTGGTATCTCTGAGGCTTTTATACTTGCCTTCAACGGTCACAATCTCTCGTAAATGGTGTTAATCCCTTAAGAAGCGCGGACCTGGTAAGAGCTAGAATCGACATCACGATGTCAGAAAATAAATGGATCGTCGAAGACGTTTTCCGATTCTGAGTAGCCCAGATGCTCGCGACTATAGTGAATGATTAGCGGGGGACCCATCGGGGCTTTTGCACTATATTTGGCCACGAGAAGATTGAAGTTCTCTCTCTTGCCACGAATATACATATGCGTACCGATTCTGTTCCTGTTCTCAAATACTCGTTACCTTATTAACTAGCACAAAACTATTGAATCTGTCCTAGAGCGAGGTGAAAAGCTCGAAAATCTGGTTGACCAATCGGCAGCATTGTCTGCTCAAACTAAGATGTTTTATTAGACTGCAAATAAGGTGAGTTCAAGTATAATGCATCTTAGTCAGTATTGCCGCGGTCCGGTCCGTGAACCTGGTGAACCCGGTCCGAACCTGAACCGGACCTCAGGTTCAGGTCCGGTTTGGGAAAACTCCTGGACCGAACCTTGAGGTGCGGTTTGAGGTTCAGCAAGTCTCCGAACCTGTGAACCGGACCTGAACCTCCTGAACCTCCAATCCCTAAGGGATGCCGGAAGGTCAGTAATTCTGAAAATTTTAACATATTTTCAGCTCCCTCTGTACCAAAAACCAATTTTAAGGTGAAATTCTGTTCTACTCCAACAGTTGCTGGCAGTGCTGCCTACAATTGACCAGCTTCTGCACAAAATGTGACCATGATGTCACATGATGATGATGTCATCTGGTATTTTGTGGACTCTGCAGCTATTTCTGACTACATCCTTCAGTAATCCTAGACTAATACAGAAAAAAAACTGCTTATAGATGTAATTTTTGAGGAAAAAATACAAAGAAAAAATTGTTGCTTTGTTAGAGGTTCGAACCTGGTGAACCGGGTCCAAACCCAAACCTGAACCTGAGGTTCGAGGTTCAAGAATTTATGAACCGGACCTGGGGTTCAGGTTCAAGGTTCAGCAAAAAGGCCAGGTTCGCGGACCGAACCGAACCGCGGCAACACTGAGCTTAGTTGGGTTCTGGCATTTTAATTTCTGTTTGCTTGTCTCGTTGCTCTGTGCGGCCGTCCTGAATTCTCCCCCCTTTCACACACTCTCCCCTCCCCTCCCTGCCAATTGCCTCTGGGCTATAGCAAAATGCTTGCTGCATTGTGATGTAGTATGTTATACTTCAACAAGAACTAGTAGGCTTCTTTGGAATTCCAACTGTGTTCCCCATTAATTACTACTAAATACCTCTAGACTTTTTGAACTTTGCAGTCTCAATTGGGATGGGTACTTGATCAGCACTAGTAGTAAGGAACTTCATGGCTCCAATGTCGCACTCATGGGTTCTTTGATTTTGGCTTTGGATAGGCTTTGGGGCAGAATGAATTTTTGGTTCCTGCTCTCCTCCTCATGAGTTAACTTTCTGTACATATTCTTATATGAATATTCAAATATGACCGATGCATCGACTAAAAGACAGTTCATTCATTCTTCCGCTGTCATCCAAACTCGCTCTGCCACCAATTTTGAGTCTCTGCCTTGACGTTACTCTCAAATCGGTCTTGTCCTCCCCACACTCATCATGTCTGTTCAGCTAAATTGAACAAGCATTCAGTCTGATTCAAAAAGGTCCTTAAGGGAGTGTCGAAGTGAGATGTAAAGTTTGCCGATGGAGTACCAAGCGCTGTTAAGTTTTACTGAGGCACACTTGAAAGTGAAGACACAGCATGTGGAGTTTGGTTTGTTTTGGGTGAGCCTTCTGTAGATCTTGACTTGCGGGAAGATCTTGACTAAGTACCACTCGAGGCTAAAAAAAGCTCAAAGATTATGCACGGCAATCATTTGCAGTCTTATAAAAGGTCGTTCATTGAAAAATGCTTGCTACAAGATAAATTATTACTTTCGATATATTCCTACCTTGGTACCCGATTCATTGCAGCCAACAATCTAATTTAGGAAATTTTGACCCAGACGTGCTTTAACAATCTTTCATCTTTCATCAAGATGAGTATTTGGTGAATCTTGTGTTTTGAGGCTAGGACGGGCTATTCGGGGTCTAAAGTGTGACTATCCCAGCTTAAAGTTTACACTACCATCTTGATGAACAGCGTGCTTCCCGCTCTGTGAAGACTTTGATCGTCATATTTTGATTGTTACACGATCAGCTTTTGAGCCATGATCGATTACTTGGGTTTCAACCGTTCTTTTTTCTTGTTTCCTTTCTTTCGTCCATTTGCAAGGACCCTTCTTTCCCCACCATTCATTCCTTCACTTTGCCTTACTGCTCCGGATTTTGCTGGACAAAATGATTAGCATAACTTCTCTGATTAATGCTGAGACTGTTACAGTAAGTGCGCCGCTTGTGGTATTACTCGAACCTCAATGTTCAACACTTGACAGTACATGAAAGGTGTGTTTGGGTTTAATCCTTTTTTGAGAGGTAGATTTGATCATAAGTTGCCAGTCTCAATGCTTACACTTTTGGTTTGTGAACTTTCATTAAGTAAAATGAGAAACACTCACCATATGCTGGCCTTTAGTGTTACAATTATCTCCTTTCACTGGCCCAGGAGGTCAGTTCATTCTTTTCCTTGGACAGATAGACGCAAAAATTGGAAATCTGCAGGTCACCCATATATGGAATTCGAAATGGGGATTAGTCAAGATCTTATACCTGTACTCTCGCTACTCCCCATTCATTGATACTGTTTTAGTTGTCATAGGTAAGGACGCAATGCTTGTAATTGTAGCTATCCGTCTGAAAATTGACAAATCTTGTTTTCCTAGAGCGATTAAATCCACACATGTCTTATGCAGTATGCCAGAGCACTCTAAACACTCTTTGTTCCACTGATCCACAGTTACAAATAATAGTCATGTCGCCGTGCTTTTACTTTCAGTACCCGTAAGCCTTTTATTTTGATCTCAAAGCCACTGAGATAACAAGGGTTCTTTTCTAGTGTTTGCTGAAGTCGGAATCGGACTATCTGACCGTTGAGTCATTCCTACCTAGGGTAAAAAAAAAATCACTAACTCCCCTGTCAAGTCATCTTACTATTTCGTACATATAGCATGTACAACAACTCTCGAAAAGTTCTCGCGATACTTGTTGTCTGTTGAACTGTAAGTAATCTATTCTGTTTCCGGGAACTCCAAGCGGTCAGTGGCTTATCCATCATCCTCTGCTATCAAGCCAGTAGCAATTGTCACTGTTTTGACTACTGTGAAATGGTCAGCTTCATATACAGAAGTGATTGTGCCAGGTTTTCTTGGATGCATCTTGGTTGGAGAAAGTAAAGTCGGGATAATGAGTTACCTCTTTTTCTTGGTTGGTGAGACCGGTGCGCAAATCCCAGCATAACCAGCATTCTGTATACTTATGGGAAGTCAGTGATTGTTTTGTTGACTTTATGGCAAGGATTCCGGAACTGTGGGTCTAATATATTATGCATATATGGCCTTGGATGTTCATCCTTGGTTTAACCACAATATTACTTTTCAGTTTATAACTATGGATTTACATCAGCTGCCCTTGAAAAGGTTATCAAGACGTTCTATCGAGACGGTAAGTCTAATTGGTTTTTATTGCTCAGTCAAATGTTCCATGCTTTTTTTGATGTCATTTGAGCAGGGGTCCTCTATTACCTAGCTATACTGCGTGAGTTACTGCTAACTATATGCATAAAACTGCAAGTCAGTATTAATCGGGAAAGTGTAGCAATAACACTGGCAAATCTCCTGATGGTTGCTTATGCTCCGGTTAGTGACCTCTCTAGGAATCTTTACTAGGAACCCTACTAACACTTGGATCCCAAATAACTCAATTTGAGAAGCCCGAACTTCAGATACTAGACACGTAAGTTCTGTGCAATACTTCTCCTCCTCAAAGGCCTATTTTCAAACTCGTATATGCATAGCCCATTCCGTGTCATGCATTCAATCCTGTGCTGCAAGTTGATCATCCATATCCGCCAAGTCGCAAGATCAGAAGATGAGTATGAAGATACACTGGAAAACGTGGAAGAGATTACTTCCATAAGCACCGCGGCTATGTTCGTTCAGTGAGTGCTTGGGATTGGTAATAAAGTTCACTTTTGATGGTATTGGATCTCTTCTCCCTGTATGTTGTTTTAGAGCCGTATAATGCAAGCATCGAATCATGCGTCCGACAGTAAAATTAAAAATTTTCCCATTTGTTTCGACGCTATGCAATGCAGGTTTCGGGAAATCGAACAACTCACCTCGCCTAATCCTTTCAATATCAACAACTATATTGCACAATTATTGGACTTCTCATGCATCTTGGGCAGAGGGATCTTCAGGCTCTTTGATGTACCCCCGAAAAGGGGAAAAAAAAAGCCGCAGGTACTTGGTACACATTGTCATCGAATGGAGGACTCACGCAGTCACAGTTGCCAAGCTGGTAAATGGCAGTGTGGGCAGCGCTGAGAGTTCATTCACTGTCACTGATTGTGTTAGTCAACCCAGTAGTAATATCTCCATAAATATGTAGTAACCCAATTGAATCGGGAATACTGGCTTGAGATGACGAGTACAGGGGAGGATGATGGAAAAATGTCCTGATGATATAGCTCACCAGAACTTGACAGAGGAACCAGTCTGGGGCTGCTATACTGCAATAGGACTCAGGGACAGCAACAGTATCTGAGGAAGCTGCAATACCCCACTCAAGGCAAACAAGGGATGCGCTCGGAACAGATACCGTGACAAACATTGAGGGTTGAGATTGCAAGTAGCCACCAAACAGGGTTGGCAGATGTTGCAATGAATGACAAGACAAAGAAATGAGGGCAGATGAACGAGGAAGTGAAGTCGATGGTGAGATAGAAGCAGTGCGTCTCTGAGATCTTTAACCTCTAAGTTTTAGCGGTCACTGACTCTCGTAGATGGTGCCACTCTCTTGGAAAGTGCATTCTGGCTTTGGTCGACATTGACATCGAAATAAGTATCAAAAGTAGATGAACCTTCCGGCTCTGCATATTCTGGAGACGTTCTGCAATACTTAGTCGCCTAATTATCACGAGATGCCCCCGTCTGTAATGAGTGGTCAACGGTAGGTTCTCTGGATCTCTAGGGATTATATAGTAGGCTACTAACGTTCTGTGGTACTCAACAGCTATGAGACGGCGGCGTCCACAAGAAGTGGTCAGCGGAATACTCATCAAAACTTCTACTCGTATGTTCCACTCCCACCTACGAGGCATTTTCCGAAGCTCAAGGTTCCAATTATTTATCATGAGATGCTCGTGTCTATGTATGATGAGTGGTCAACGGGTATCCTGTCCTACTATCTGCTGACAAGTTCGAAAAGAGTTTCGAGAGTAGAGACTAGGTAGATCGCACAGCGGTCTCCGGAGGCGCTGACACAGTTAACGAGCGGACGCTTTGACCGGATGATGGTCCGTTACAATACAGACCGGCGTGAAGAAACTAGGTTCTCTCGACTTCACTGTAGGAACAAAAAAATATTGACGGTCGCGATTTTGCGGCAAATGAGCCTAAGAAAAAATCCTAGCAGCTTCCGGAGGAAGAAATGCCAGACACCGAGTCGAAGTTTGTGGAGGTTAGACAACATTGCCAGAAACCAGAGATCAAACCGCCGATGACGACCGATGCTGAGTCAGCAATTAGCAAGCGCTCCAGCGCCAGATGCCAGCGCCGAATGCCAACGCTTCTTAGCATCAACCTTCTTCCTGCCGACTCCATCTGTAAACCCCCTTGCATAATTCAGTATGGTCAAAGTCTACTCTATCTCCGTCATGCTCGCCCCGCCTTCTCAACCTTCAACCGTCCTCGTCTATGCAACTGATCTATCGCAGTTTTCATTCTACCAGAGAGGATCCGTAGGAGAATTTATGTCCTTTTTCTCGAGAACTGTTGCGGAAAGAACGGCTCAAGGACAGAGGCAGAGTGTTCAGGAGAATAACTATACCGCCCATGTGTACAATCGAGGCGGAGCGGAACAGTTGGCTGGTGAGTTCTCTGGAACTTCTGAACGTCGTTATTCGTCTTGACTAACAGCTTCTCCAGCTGTCATCATCACAGACCAAGAGTACCCCGTCAGACCCGCATTTTCTATCCTCACCAAAGTCCTAGACGACTTCATTACCAAAGTACCCCAATCGTCGTTCAGCAACCCTTCAGCGATCAGCTTCCCAGATATTCAGACATATGTGTCGAAATATCAAGATCCACAGCAGGCGGATACCATTATGCGTGTGCAGCGGGAGCTTGATGAGACTAAGATTATCTTGGTGAGTAGACGAGCTCGGATATTTACCTGTCGGCTGCCATGCCCGTACGTATCCTAACTCCGTTTCGAATGTCTAGCACAAGACAATTGAGTCGGTCCTGGAACGAGGTGAAAAACTCGACAATCTTGTTGACCGATCAAACGCGCTGTCCGCCCAGAGCAAGATGTTCTACAAGACCGCGAAGAAGGTTTGACTGCCGCTATTTTATGTTACCATGCTTGATTCTGAAATCATATCCTATAGCAAAACTCTTGCTGCGTCATCATGTAATCTTACGAGTTTCACCTCTACCGTCGTGCGCAGTTCCGTTTAGAATTGGACTTTTTTTTTTTTTCTTTTACCCCCGCATTGATATATCCCCTTACATCTTCATCCCCTTACATCTTCATGACGCCGCTTCATCCGCCAGGCTTTTCGTACTTTAATGGCTCCTCTTGATTATGAGCTCTGCCCCACTGCCGGGATACAATGATACCTCATTTATGGAATTACGTTTCCATTCTTCCTCATCGTTATGTCTCTTAATCATCTCCACCGCTCATCACTATCCCATATAGTACAATCTTTGTATCGACTGCATTCATCTCGATCATATACATACTGTCTTTTCCTTGGAATGGTCACTGGAAGCATGATTCTAATGAATATTGGTGGCTGTTAAGGTTAATGTCAACTACATAAGTATACCGGCTCCCAGGCAGCCAAGGTGCAAGCTTAATTGAAACCCAGTACTCAGTCTCAAGAATGCAGAGTCGTACTAGAAATGATGAAGGCAGTCCTTCTAAGATAAGTATGTACGTCTCTGAGATAATCACCGGTATGTTCTGTTTCCTCCCCTGCCATCAAGTACCTGAGAGTCAAGATAATATATCAGATCTTGGAACTTGCTACGATCTCGTGGTTTTTATATCCTGCAGTGCAAGTGAAAGATTTCGGTGAAAGGCCATCTCGATTGGAGATATGTACCTTGTCAACTGGCTTCAATGTTGGGACCTATCAGCTGCGAGAAGAATTGTTTCGGAGTATAGCATTGATGCTCATGCTCGTCCTATTTTCTTCGGAACAAGGCATGATGCGGGATGAATGAATGAGTTTATCTACCAGCCTCGTTCATTGTCTGGAAACCAGGATCAATGCCAGGCACTTGATGAGGTCGCGACTCAGCAAAAGACTTCAAGAATTAGTGCAGCAGGTCATCAATCCGTCGCTGCATTTATGTGGTTATACGATGTAGGGTGTGAATACGGGCATGCATAGACTCATCTGTCCATCAGTCATTATTCCGATTGGGAACGGTAATTTGGCTTGAGCAACCGTTTTGATTGAGCAAATGCCACTTCGATGCCCCGGAATCTCGGACAGCATCCAAATAGGAAATCTCATCCAGTGGATGGAAGTCAATTAAATGCAAGACGATTCATTCCCCAGCTGGCTCTCCCGGGTCATTTGTGGGGCTAGTCACTGCCCTCGGATAATTTAGCAGTGCTTACAACTTGAAAGACTAGTTAAAATGCCGCGCAAGGTATGGGCAAAATTATTCGGACACAAAAAAATTGATAAATAGAAATGTGCCAAACAGCTCAAGGTTTCCTAGCTAAAATTGTGTAGAAGGTACAGCTTGCCTCATTCAAATTATTCCACTCCAAGGTTGATCTCTCCAACATTTCATCAATTTCTTCTTCTGTTTCCACATAGCCATAGCCTCCTCCTTCCAGGAACGGCTGTTTCATACCTTTCCAAAGATCCCGCCATTCCTCGCTGAGATATCCATTCTCGACTGATTCCCCAATGGGCAGATGTCGAGCCTCGCACCGCACATTTACGAAACCCGCTTCCTCCATAAGGGGAGGAAGATATGCACCCAGGTTACCGATGACCCCCTTTTCCGCATACATCGACTTTATCAAGGATGTCAGTTTCTCCGAATATGGGCCGACGGCAAAGCGAAAATCCTTTGCTTCAGTTTCGACCAGCTCTACCCATCCTCCAGGCAATAATACTCTGAACAGTTCGCTGATGGCTTTACGCCAACGTGCATCATTCATTGCTGCTACGAGAAGCCGCTGATGGGCGTATAAGAACGTCCCACTCCATTCTTCCGGCAAGTCTAACACAGAGTGTAAGGAGAATCGGATATTTGAGGGGTGGGACTGGGGAAACTGCTTGTCGGATATATCAGTGCATTCTATATCCAGTTCGATACCTTCATCCTTGTGCTGCTCGGAAAACTCGAGAGCCCATATCCCTGGAGATTTTGCTAGTTAAGCGGCTTTCTACTAAGTACAGAGGCAAGAATGTACCAGTTCCTGCTCCGCTTTCAAGTACACGGTCGCCGGTTTGCAATTCCAACGGAGCCAATGATAATCGGTTCTCGAAAGCCCTGGTAAGGACTCGATGCTGTATGTTCAACCTTATTTGCAATAAGCCTTTCGAATTTTAACGTTGCATGCTGTAGACTAACCGTGAAGTCTCCGGCTTGTCGTTGGGTAGCAGATATTGCTTCGAGGCATAATATCGTTGTTGGTTGTACTCGTCCATGTTCATGGGGTCAATCTGGTAGCGAAATACTATTTATACGGCACAAGGGAAATATGCCGCCTCCTGGCCATCTGCAAACTTGATTCTTCACATGCTCAGATTTCCCTTGTGCCGTATAAATAGTCCTTCGCTTCAAAATTGACCCCACAGTGATCAGCACAACTAATGACGATATTATGCCTCGAAGCAATTTCTGGTAGCAGATGAGATGGCCTACTGTTTGTTTTTGTCAGTGTCTGTACTGGTACGTTATTATACGGAATACCGGAAGAGCTCTGGTCGACAAATCATATTCATCAAAGAGATCATCATGCTGAGGAGTGTGACTCGGAGCTAGTTCATGGCTAGTATCTCATGCATGCGTATATTGCCCCCCTTGTGGTAGGAATGTGTTAGGCTCCTCTAAGCAGACTACAATATACACTGACAATCTAGGATGTGTGTATATGTAGAAGTATGTGTTCCATAGCTGTACTTACGTTGTACAATTGTACTAGCACTGTAATATATAATAATATGGTAAACTCTGTCTGCAAAGGCCAATGACCTTGTGGACACTGCCAGGTCAAGCCACAGCGATGATATAGCAGTAGTAGGGCACCAGCTAATGGGCTTTCGTGTCTATCATACAACACAACCCAATCCAAACCCAAACCGGCTACAAAAACAACGTAAGACGACTTAGTAACATGTGATCTACCTAACTGAGAATATAGTCGCCCAGAGCGTTACGACGGCCAGACTAGGAATTGTATGAACTGCCGAGTATTTGAGCAAAAATGCTCACTGAGATGAAGGTATTTGGGAAGACCTAAGGCTTCCTGGCTAGGATTGTGAAGAGGACGAAGTCTGCCTCATTCGAGTTATTCCACTCCAGCGTTGATCCCTCCAAGACTTCCTCAAATTCTTCTCCTGTTCGCACAGGACCATATCCTTCTCCGTCCAGTACAGCCTGCTTCATCCCTTTCCAACCCTTCACCCATTCCTCACTAGTATATCCATTCTCGCCCGACCGCCCAACTGATATACGGCGAGCCTCGTATCGGACATCTATGAAACCCACTTGCTCCAAAATAGGTGGAAGGTATGCACCTAGGTCACTGATGATCCCTTTCTCCACATACATGGCGAGGACTAAGGATTTCAGCTTCTTTGACCATGGACCGACGTCAAAATTAAAACGTCTTGTATCAGATTCAACCAGCTCTAGCCATCCTCCAGGCGAAAGTACTCTGAATAGCTCGCCGACTGCTTGACGCCAACGAGAGTCGTTCATTGCCAATATTAGAAGCCGCTGGTGTGCGTATGAGAATGCTCCGCTCCAATCTCCTGGCAATTCTACCACAGAATGTGCGGAGAAATGAACGCTGGAAGGGTGGGTACGGGGAAACTGCTTATCCGAGATATCAATGCACTGGATGTTCAGCAGAATGCCTTCTTCCTTGTTCTGCTCAAAGAACTCAAGAGCCCAGATGCCTAAGACATTTCTGTTTTAGTGTCGAATGTACGGCAGAGGTAAGACCATACCGGTCCCCGCCCCGCTTTCGAGTATACGGTCTCCGGTTTTCAACTCGAGCGGCGCAAGTGAAAGCTTATCCTCGAAAACCTTGGTGATGATCCGGTGCTGTATGTTCAATCTTTCGTGGAATAAGTCTTTCAAAATATAGAGCTGTATTCTGTTGACTGACCTTGCAGTCTCCTGCTCATCAGCAGGCAGGAGGTAGTGCTCTGACGCATAGTATCGTTGTTGGCTATGCCCGTCCATGCTCATGGGGTCGGTTTGATAACAGAAGACTATTTATACAATGCAAGGGAATGATATGGCGCCAGCTGCAAACTGCATTCTTCACACGCTCATCTGTGCCTCCCTACGAATCGCAATACTATTCAGGAGAAGGGCTGGTGTAGTGGATGAGCTCTAGAGGTGATCTGTTCTTCGCTTCCATCAGTTGCTGTGTTGGTATGTTACTTCTCAAACTAGAACAATTACAACTCAACAATCCTCTGAACTGAGTCCATTCATGCCGCGCAAAAAATCTACCACGCAACTATCACGTTCAAGCTGCCTCAATGAGAAATTCTCGGATCCTTGAAATTGCACAAATCTCTGGAAAGAGCGCGACCAGACTAGAAAAATCATATGCCTTAGGACATTGATATGCAAAACTACTGGAAATATATTTACTATGTAGTCGAGTTCAAAGTGCGAAAGTGGGCCATCGCGCAGGCCAGAGGTTGGATAAGACAAGCGTCAGATGCACGAGGGAAGGGATGGGGAAAAAGTATTGACGCCATCAGCCGGGAATCGAAGCATCTGCACTTTGAAGCAGTATGGCATTAAGCACCAACCATATCGCCAAGGATGATCCCTTCAGTCATTTCCGACCTCGTGAATTATACTCTAAGTACAAGATGGTATGCGGTAAGATTCAAGGCATCCAAGCTAGAATTGTGTAGAAGGTGCAGTTTGCCGTGTTCGAGTTATTCCAATCCAGCGTTGATCCCTCCAAGAGTTCCTCAAATTCTTCTCCTGTTTTCACAACGCTATAGCCTCCTCCATCCAATATTGGCTATTTCATCCCTTCTATGCATCCCACCATTCGTTACTGCGCCACACATTCTCGCCTAACGGTCCTATAGATAGATTTTGAGCCTCAAACCGGACATCTATGAAACCCACTTCCGTTGTAGACTGACCTTAAAGTCTCCCGATTGTAGAAGTGAAAAAAAAAAATACAACGGCATGCATGTTGGACCCATTGTCGATGAGAAAAGAGCACTTTAAAAGAGAATGAGTAGCGACTGATCGAGACTTCCGACTGATATCATCAATAAGTTGACAATGAGTCCGCAAAGAAGCAATTAATGTTGCAAATCTACACAATTTCCTACGACTCTTTCTGTATCATTTTGACTTGAACTGCAACTGTTACGAGGCCGGAATGAAATGAAGGTATCGTCCTCATGGTCGGATTTTCTTGGGCACTCAATGTCGTAATGTCGGTAGTGCGGATGCTTCGTTTTAGGTGATTGCATCAAAAAATTTTTCTCATCCTTCGACGCGTCAACGCGTCACTTGGATCCGATACTTGTATGACGCCTCAATTTCTACAATTCATTGCTTGTCCATCTTCTGGCCTCGTACTTGCCGCGCGCTCTGCGCGATAGCCTACTTTCGCATGTGCATTATAATACGTCACAAATAACTGAAATTTTTGGCGAAATAGAGACCCGGAGGAACTGGCTCATGGTGCTTACGATTTTCCTCTTCCGTCTTATCGAATCGCTGCGTCATGATGTAGCATGTTGGCAATATACTACATATATAATTCAACGAGGTTTCCTGCAGTCTTTTTGGACCAATATTGATGAAAGCGAATCGGATCTTCTATCCACTAGTCCTAAGACGCGCGTTATTCTTCTTTTCTCAAGTTAAGATGCGTGAATAAGGATTAGAACATGTATACTATATTCGAAGCAATAACTCTCTTCGGTATCCAGACCATTATCACTACTCTATCTACGTCAATATTGTGTAAACTTCGTTAGCTTGTGAGCAGCCCGAGTTTCGCAAGAGATCTTGAGCGGTCGGTCCAATGCTAATACAAGAGGAGAAATTGTGGGGACTAATGGTGCATCCAGAGCCGATAACGCCCCCCGGAGACACATCAGTGCCGCAACTGTCGCAGTTAATATCGAATACTTGGTTACTGTGGGCGGAAAGAGATAAAAAAGAAAAGTCAAAGGCACTTAAGATGGGTTCGAATGATTCTGAGGGGAGACAACAAACTCACGGTTGGAAAATGGTGTTGTTGATGGGGTTAAGAGTCAACTCGCCACCGTTAATCGTGACAGCTAACCCAGAAGTAATATCCCTATTAGTATGTGCTTGAGATGACGAGTAGAGGATAGATGATGATAATAAAATCATACGTGATGATATAGCTGGTTGGGAATTGGCCACTTTGACGGACGAACCAATCTGGAGCGGCTAGGCCGCGATAAGACTCGCCAATGACAACGCTGTCAAGATCCCCGGGAGCTGCGAGACCCCACTCAAGCCCAGAAAGGGATGCGCTCTGAATGGATACAGGCTGGCCCTGAGGATTGGGGTTGCAATTAGCACGTCGAACAGGGTTGGCGGATGCTCCGATGAGTGATAAGGTTAAGGAGACGAGGGCGAGAGACTTGAACATGATGATGATGAGGAAAGAATCAAATGGAGTCGGTAGTGAGGCAAAATGAGTTTTATCGCTCAGGCTTTTATACTCGATTTCGATGGTCACGATCCCTCGAAGATGGTGTTAATCCCTTGAGAAGCGCGGGACTGGTAATAGCTTGTATGACATCGTGGTGCCAGAAAATAAATGCACCGTTGAGGACGTTCTCCGATACTCATTGACCCAGCTCTCAAGGAATGTTGGCGTCTATAATGAATGATTGGCGGAGGGCCCGTCTGATCCTCTGCCCTATATTTGGCTTCCGGAAAGATCGAAAGGTTCAAAGAAGTTCTGAAAGACGAACGGCATCGGTGATTCGGTTGCCGAATGCGCACGTGGCAGTTAGTGAGCAGACGCTTTGACCGGCGTGATCGTTGTTGGGACTGAGCAGCAGGCCTCGAGTCGGACACTTTCGAATATCAGTTGTCCTCCTGATTGACAATAGCTCCTCCTGCCGTCATCATCACCCAAGGTTACCCCATCAGACCTGCGTTTTTATCCTCAAAAATCTTAGACGACTTTATTATCACTCAACTTGAACGTCTCGGCGATCAACTTTTTTACATCTCCAAACGTACGTGGAGAAACAATACATTCTGTGGATACAATCCGAAGAGACGAAGGTCACTCTTTTACGGATTTGCGGTAATGCATTCGCGTGCCAAAAAAGCAAAAATGTATATGAAAGGATCAAGGCTTCCTAGCTAATATTGTGTGGTACGTGCAGCCCGCTTCATTCGAGTTATCCCACTCTAACGTTGCTCCCTCCAAGATTTCCTCAAACTCTTCTCCTGTTTGCACTAACCCATAGCCTCCGCTATCCAGTAATGGTTGTTTAATGCCTTTCCAAAGATCCCGCCATTCCTCGCTAAGATAGCCACTATCGCCCGACTTTCCGATTGACATATGTCGAGTCTCGCACCGGACATTTACAAAACCAGCTTCCTCCAGAATAGATGGAAGATATACACCCAGATTATCGATGATCCCATTCTCCATAAACATTGAGAGGATTAAGGATTTCAACTTCTTTGAACATGGACCAACGTCAAAGTTAAGTTGCTTTACCTCGGGTTCGAGCAGCTCAACCCATCCTCCAGGCGATAGTACTCTAAATAGCTCGCCGACGGCTTGACGCCAGCGAGAGCCGTTCATTGCCAATATTAGAAGCCGTTGGTGTGCGTATGAGAATGTCCCGCTCCAATCTGCTGGCAATTCTACCACAGAATGTACGGAGAAATGAACGTTGGCAGGGTGGGTATGGGGAAACTGTTTATTGGAGATATCGATGCATTCGATATCCAGCTCAATACCTTCTTTCTTGCTCTGCTCGGAAAACTCGAGGGCCCAGATGCCTGAATGTTGTTATTTGAGTATCGAGTGTAGCCTAGAGGTAAGAGATCATACCAGTTCCAGCTCCGCTTTCGAGCGTACGGTCATTGGTTTGTAAGTCCAACGGAGCCAGTGATAGCTGATTCTCAAACGCCTTGGTTAAGACCCGGTGCTGTATGTTCAGTCTTGGGTGGAATTAGCCTTTCTAACTGAAAGCTGTGTTTCGTAGACCGACCTTGAAGTTTCCGGCTCATCAGCGGGTAAGAGATACTGCCTTGACGCATAATATCGTAGTTGATTATGACCGATGGTACTCATGGGAAGTGATAGGTTCAGACTCCGGCTAGAACTATTTATACAGAACCAGGGAATGATGATATCTGCCGAACCATCTGCAAACTGAATCCCTCACATGCTCGATTGTGCCTACTTGAAAGGCGATTTGGCGTAAGAAAGAGCTGGAAACAACCTGAGCGCAATTCGCTTCCGCTAGTTTCTGGCCCGGCTTACAGTTGGTGCGGACGGTGAGGGAATAGCTACTGATTCAGACCTCCCACTAAGACAAAGGCCATTAGTCAAGATTCCATTCTTGCCAGTGGTAACTTGAATAAACTAGCATTTTTTTCACGTGCGTGGCCGTCGGCTTCAGCGTCTTGGCGTCGGGATTCTAAGTATCAGTACTAAGTAACCTTATAGCAAAGTATCCCACAAGTATCCGGGACTCTTCGAGGCAGCGCCTGCTGGGGCTAGAGAAGCAAAGTTACAAAGAGTTTACCTAACTAAATAGCGTTGCAATATTTGGTTGACCGGGGGCACTTGAAATTCATGACTTGAACGCAGTCAAACAGCAAGTTGAAGAAAATCCCCGACGCCACACAGCCTTTGATGGGCGCTCTATGGGCGCTTTCAGGCCATGCGGTGTTTTGCGAACCACAATAATGAACAGCTTTCTTTGTTCTCAGATACAATATAAGGAGCCGCCGCCTTGAGCTTTTTCCAAAATTTTTCTCCTCAATTTGACTATATAGGCTAATCATGGCCACTTCGACATCTACTTCGTCTCAAATACGTTCTACTGCCCCTTATCACCAATCTCTTCTGCAAACGCTCAACTCGCTCCAATACGCGCCTTCAGCGCTTGCACAACAAACCAGCTATCTACGAGATCTAGAGGCGGAGCTGAAAAAAGTCAAGCAAGCGGTGAAGCAACTAGGCGAAAAGACCAAGAAAGAGCGGAAGGAACATGAGGAGTTGAGAGATTCGACTACCCGGAGGCTGGCAGCAAGGTTAAAGGGTAAATCAGGGGTTGAGAAGTATGAGGCTAAAAAGGAGAAGGAAGAAAGGTAAGCTGGTTCACAGTAAGTCTGGGTGGTGAAGCGTAGTAATCGCTTCCAGGGAATACGTGGAAGCTTTAGAAAATGAAATGCGTGAACGAGGAAAGCAAACAATGCTGGATAACATGATCCAAGAAGCAAAGAAAGTTGTTCGTACTGCGTACTATCCTTGCCAATCTTTAGAATTAACGGCAATGTTTCTAGAAAGCTGATCTCGAACAGAAGTCACAGCAGCTGGAGCAAACAAAGAGGGAGATATCGAACTTGTATCATCAAGTATTTGACGGTCCCACAATGGAATTCCCTCAGGACGATGCCCTTGAACAAGAATTGGCTGCAGCGCAAGCCACGTATGACCGTATACAAGCGATTTTAAACTCTCATTCTCAATCAGTCAACCTTCTTGCACAAGCAGACCAGATGCTCGGGATGGCTTTGCAGAAAATGGACGATGCATTGGGATATTCAACGTGGGATGTTTACGGCGGTGGTAGGTGAATATTTTCGGCGTCGTACCGCATCGTACTTGTACACACCGACTAACTTTGTTCAGTCTTTCAGATATGATGGAGCGTGATGCTCTAGCAAATGCTGCCGTGTTCACAGCGAAAGCTGAAATGCTTCTTAATCAAGCTCAACGTACTTCGAGTGACGTTCAGCCTATTGGATCGTTACGCGTACATGACATGTCAGTTTTGAATCTGATTATCAGGTTAAGCTCCGAATCCGCGGTATTGACACGAGAATTCACAGTTCTCTAATTGGAGACGTATTCTTCGATAATATATTTTCCGACATCCGAGCCCATCGTAAAGCTTTTTTACCTTCTCACTTCGGAAATGACGCTGATTGCACTCTTAAATAGACAAGATTCAGAATAATCGGACAGAACTTGCAGCCGCGCATGGGAGAGTAAGTTCGATATTTTTTTAGCGTACCCATGCTCCGTAGGCTTAGCGAATCAATAGCTCAGGGCTCAACTCCGCGCTGCCCGTCAGCGAGCCCAACTGGCGGGTGCAGATCTTGTCGAAGCCAGCGAAGTACTGGCAGAATGTAACAAGGCATTGGACACGTATCGGCAGGAGGTATTCCTCAGGATTGCCAGCGGAAATGACCCCCAATCTGAAATTCCTGATCTTGTGGTAGGAGATCTTCCACCAGGGTACGGAGAAACGTCGAATACTACACATGTATCCTCAGGGACTCTCGCGGAGCGGATGGAGGGTCTTCGGCTTTCAACTTCATCCACAGCTCTTTCGCCAACCACATCTCCACAGTATCCTCCCCCGCCGGGGCCTCCTCCGTCAGGACAACCTCCGGAGACGACACCTTCTACTTCAGAGTCAATGGCGAGAACACCTTCCATGAGGATGCCGGAACCCTCAGTACCATCATTCCAAGTGTCGGATGTGTCAAATCCCTCCGCCTCCTTATACGTACCCTCTTCCTCCTCTTATTCAGAATATGCTCCGTCAACTCGACGCTCTCCATCCAGAACCCCATTACCGCATAGACGGTCAAGGTCATCTATTCATGTTCCGCACTTGGATAGCTCGAGTTCTTTCACACTCTCTCCGAATTCAAGTGGGAATGGAATGAAGCGATCAAGGTCATCCATTTCTACTCCTTCGTCGCCTTCAGTCGGCTCGTTCAATGTGGACCAAGAGCTTCCTCCAGACCCTCAGCCTACACCTGCAGGGGATTCGAAACAATATCCCCCTCCGCCTGGCCCGCCTCCCTCTTCAATGCCACGTTCCTTTACAGAAACGACGGAGACGACGGAGGGCGACAGCTCTGATCATTCATCACAGCCTAAGCATTCTGTTCCAACGAATTGGGGGAGCAGTGAGTGTCCATTTGTAATTCCTAGTGCTGCAGCTTTTTGCTGACTACCCTTTTATTAGAAAATCCGTTTGCGGCGATGATGATGATCGGGTGATTGGACTAAGTAGTCCGATCATTTCGTGGCCAGAAATACTCCGCCCATTTTCGCTGCAGAACGAGTGACATTGGTATGTAAATATGTACGAACATGTCTTTGAAGGTGTACCTGCCGTAACATTGTGGCTTTTTGAAAGATATGGATAGCACTGCTTTGTATTTCTTCCGTGTATTGTGTACAACTTATATCTCTTAAAACTAGAGAAGGTTAAAGCTGTATCTACCACTGCCTTTTAGCTGCTGAACCTGAAAGGAGATTCGAGGTCCTCCTTAGGAGAACCCCTATAGCTAATTAACGCGAGTTTCCGATTTTAGCCACGCCACAACCACGCCCAACTTGAGCGTCTAAAGCAGCGCCTACGTCTGCATCCAACACCCACACATGTCCCTCCCGTTCGACGTTTTCGTCCTTATCCTGGAGCATCTACCCCTTCCATATGCTTGTCGTCCGCGTATTCAAACCCAAAGCTTGAATAAAGACATCGACTCGAGCGAATTGAACGCGCTTTTCAACTGCTCACTTGCGAATCGCGAGCTCAACAGGGCGGCCGGCAAAGTACTTTATCGGTCTGTGAGACTGCACTTTAGGTACCCTAATATCGGAAATATCAATTTTGCAAGTCGCTTTCATCAGTCAGAGTCAGACGCAAGCGGCTCTAGCTGGAAAGCCTGGAACGGGGAACTCGCCTACGATATTGGTGGCGTTGGCCAGGATGATGAGAAGGATTACGGCCTTCCTCATGTAAATGTACCCAATTCTTTGAATACAACATACTGATATGTATAGTAGGAGCCACATCCTTTTCTATCCGTCTTGCTCCACAGAAGTTTAAACCCGATACATACCTACGTACAGCATCTGCACGTCACCGGACATCTATCTACCTTGCCGCCTGGACTGACAAGTAATCGTCTACCAGATCTTTTGGCAGACGCTATCCGTCTCTTGACTTCTGGATCGGAGGTGAGGCTGCAAAGTTTGCGTTTCACCCCGGAGCAGTGCCATCCAGAGACCTTCACTAAGAGTCTAAGAGTTTTATCGGAATTAGCAGAGTCATATGAAAAATCTGAAGACCTCGAATCCTGTTTACATGAACTACATTTGAACCAGTTCGCTTTTGACGACGCGGACAAGGTTGGTTTGTTGACTCGGATTGGGTCCAAAAGAGGCTTGAGGCTCCGGAAACTGACTCTGGAGAACCCGACACGGGTTCTGTTGCAACGGCTTGTGGGCTCAACCGATGAAAGTAACGATGCAAAGACAGAGACTCGGACAGATGCCAAAGAAGGTTGGCTATATCGCCTTCAGCACGACCTGTTAGAGCTTCATTTCATTGTGGGTGCTATTTAGATTTAATACGAACCATAAGTGACATTTCATTTCGGTCTCATTTCTCATGACATTGTTTTCATAACAGAATAATTGCGGTTCAATCACCCCTGGTGTCCTACGTTCCTTTACCCCTTACCTATATAACGTCGAGCATCTTACGCTCGGCTTGTCGTATTCACTTGCGGACAAAGACGTATTTGGGGTACTCACAAAATTAGCCAACTTGAAGAAGGCGGGATTGAGGTGGTATCTGCAGCTCAATTCTCCTCCGCCTTCTGCATTTATTGCAGATTGGCCGCTACGCGAGCTTGAGTGGCTCAAAGTGCGATATTCTTCTCTGTCGCTGCAGCCAGTGCTTCCGCGCGCGTTGCTTCGAGATCATGTTCATCTGCATCAACCTGTGGGACGCTCGACTGAAGCCAAATCGGGGCCAGCAGATGAGTGTCCTCTCTGCGCTTGGGTAGAGAAGGTAACGGCGGGATCCCCGAATTTAAAGGAGGCTATTTTCGTGGATGAGGATGATGATGGCGAGAACGAGATCGATTCGGAGAATGGCCTTGACGAGATTGATGAAGTCAATGAAGGGAACGACAGCGAAGATGATGAGGATGAAACCAACCAAATCAGGCGTGTGACATGGATAATGAGAGAGGCAGGCATGGGAGAACCAAGCTTGGGAAATATACTCGAAGAAGACGAAGAGGGAAAAATAGAATCCGAGGAATAAATTCTTCCTGTACGTTGAACTGCTAACGGCCGCTAGAAGGTATTAGTTCTGTACTTCTGTACTTGCTAACAGAACGTCAATCTTGTCGTAAAGAACATGGGCTTCCTTTGTTTTGTACGCCTTCAAAGTTCTTCAATTCAGTACCATGTTCGATTTTTAGGCCGTGTCCGTTTTTTGCGGGGATAGAGTGGGGGCGGGAAAATAGCTTCAATGGTGCAGTGCTCGTTCAGAGTCTACCAGCTCACACTTTCTTTAGCTTTGTATCAGTAAAAAATATTCACTCGCTGGCGTCGTTTCAGACCCACGTTGCCGCTTAAACTCGTGGTCCAGTATTGTATGAGTATCTATCTAGGTCCCCGGGAATGAAGAAGTATGATTTGGAGCGTGGCGGCGACCAGGTGCCATAAATGCCCCTACTGTGCCGGCGGTCTTGTCTAGTTTTTCGAACTAAGAATTTACTTGCGCATATACGGCAGGTGCGGAAAATCTTCAGATTGCATTTTTACCGACTCACCATCTGCCAAAGGACCCTGCGGTTTGCTCAAGGCGGGTGTAACAATCGTTCGTACGCGATCAACCAAAACTTCTTCAGTGTGTCAATATCTAGTTCCTTCCGGCGGTTTTTAACTTCAAGAGCTACTATACTACTCTCAAATCCGATAGCTTGTGGTGGCCATGCAGAGTGCTGTGGCTGCCAGAAGCTGTCAGTAAGTGTGTTAGCATTTCACTTCTTTTAGTTGGCAGATTATTCAATTTCAAAAGCCTCCGGAACCAAGGACCAAACTCGACCAAAGAATCCTCTACATACGTTAAACCTTACACTGTGATTTTTGCCTTAAGGTTGTGTCAGTGGCTCAATGATTGAATGCGCATGCCAAGTTGAAAATTCCAGGCACAGAATCTTTCAAACAGCAAGTTAAGCATTGAGCTAGAAGGCTGCCACTGGTCAGGATAGTGTCATCCAGGACTGCTGTGTTGGCCTGAGTCCTATCGATTCACCAAGGATCCACTGGCCGTTGGCGATGAAATTGATTTCCCTTGATTGTGAATCTGGGTACAAGACGACCAAATCTTCGACTACCATCTTCCCATCATTCAACGGCTGATGACGATTGTTAACGAATGAGTATGTATTCGGTCCGAGGAACGACCAGCATCTACCCAAGTGAGTATCTCCGGCGTTTCTTTAGTGCGCGAACGATCATAGACGGATATTTCATTTCTGCATATATCGTCGGATAATCGTGACGATCAGTGTTCGACGTCGAGAATCCCTCGGATTGAGGAAAGACCAAGATAGTAAGATCGTGCGCCCGTGTTTTTTTCACTCTCTATTTTTTCTCATATCCGGAGGATTTTTTAGAGTCCAGGGCATTCGACCTTTCTAAATTTTGCAAAGTACTGCTTTAAGTTGATTGTGGCGTTCTGAAAGACCGACAGATTTCAACACTCTGGGTGGGTTGTTAGTGAAATGAGATCATTTTACTTATCCGTCGACGTTTATGCCGGATATATTTAGACAAGGTATCGATTCCTGAAGTTATCGTTCATGACAGATACCAATTTTCCCGCCATTCAAGTTTCAACAACGTCACTGATGAGCTTTTGCAATCTTACAAAGTCATCTGAGGCTATATTACTGAAAACAGAACAAAATTGAGAACAAGGGAAAGCATTGTCTTCACGCATGAAAAAATAATTCAAAGCTCCCGGATACATATTCTGTATCCGAATAGTCTCCCTCCCGCATAGAATGATACAAAGCTCCCCGTCCTCGTTGTCTGTATCCGAACAGTGTCCTGTACTGGCCGTGGAATATACATATGCATTTCAGTCAGCGGGTACGTGTGCTGGGATACCTTGCCGCTTACGCTGCACTCCAAATGCGTGGGCCACCACTAACCGCTAATCGTCACTTACTGAAAGTCTGAAACTCATTTGAGCTTCGGATTCAGGTCCGGAGATAGTGTGGACGAAGGAGGGGGATCTGAGTTTGGTTTATGTATCTCCTCCTTCTCAGTGGCTCAGGTCCCCCGGCCCTGGTCGGGTGTCGCGATGCAATTTGAGAGACTTGGATGCAATTGAGAATCTAGTAGGAGCTTTCACGGAGTTTCTCATACGTGAACCAATGGTAAGAGCCGAGAGTGTGAGCTAGCATTTCCACAGATGAATCTAGAGGTGGGGCTAGAGCTTCAGATTTCGCTGATTGTTCGGTGCCAAATGATTACTGCTCCAGCCACTCTCCTAAATAAAATCCCTTCGTACACCTCCTAAAAGAAGTCCTTTGATCCTTTACATTCCGGATTCCGGCGGGCCTCGAGTAAGAAGCATGTCAGATTGAGTTCTTCAGACTATGTATGTCGTTCGACCGGCGTCCTGGACGGACAAGGACAGCTGGACGAATGAGGTTGTCTTAATGTCCGGTAACCTCGTTGTAAAGAAATACTTACGAGGTCTGGAAGGGAGGCTGCCAACGAGATACGTATAACTCCATCCGGCGTGGATAGAGGTACAGACTCTTTGTCAACGCCCGTACTGTCCGTACTTACAGGACGACAAGTCTTGTACTGCCACCGCCGCCGCCCTTTTTTTGCGGAAGGTGGGATTCTTATTACTACTTTTTCACTCGTGTGCGGGAAGAGCCAAGAAAAGGCGGCCCCGCAACCATGCCCGAGGCGGAATTTAGTGGTACTGTATGTAGAGTAGACAGTCACCGTGTTGTCTCTACCGGATAACGCCACCGAATTATGGCGCATATATTTACTATATAATAGCGTATTACTTTATGCATGTGAGCTGTTCACAGAGACTGATGCTTGCTTTTAGGGCATGGGCCGATTTAACAGGAAATAACCTGGAAATTGTTGGTGTTTCACATAGACATGATTGACCGAAGTAAAAAGCAAGTGATCAAAGGATGACCTGTGCGATCTTCGTAGCAGTATATTGAATGAACAGCAAGATCATTCATTCAGATTGCCATTTATTATTTAACGGCATTTTTTGAATACCGGAGCGGCAACGGGCGCTTGTAAGGATGACTTATCCGGTGCCTGAGAAAGTTGTCGAGCTATTCAATTTTTCTGCGTGATACACTGGGACTAATAATGATTTGAAAAATTTGTTTCAACACTTTCCGTCTTTCGCTCTCTGATGAGTGCCACAGACGTCGACCCTTTGGCGCTCGCTCTTGCCCCTCCGCCCAACGAGACCCCTGAGGAACGAGCAGAGAGGGAAATCGCTGAGGCTGAGGCTGTCAGGATTAGGTTCGTCGTTGACGCTGTATAGTTCGCTTTGACCTTACCTCGTGCATCTTTCAAAGTAATGAGATCGATGAACAATTAAAGAGGGAAAAGGACGCAGAAAGAAAGAAGAAACGGCCTGTGAAGCTGCTGCTACTAGGTGTGTATCGTCACAGCCAGTCTCTGTTGGACCCCGGTGACGAATCTCTGCGTGCAGGACAGAGCGAGAGCGGAAAGACCGCTACCCTGAAGAAGTAATTTCCGAAATTCATTCGCTTATTAGACACTATTGCCGACTCTTTGGCCTTCTCAGTTTCCAGCTAACCTATGCCAAACGAGAATGGCTGGCCGAGCGAAATAACTGGAGAGCTGTTGTGTTCCTCAACCTCGTTCGGAATGTGAGCAACTGTTTCCCTTCCAAATATTCCTGTGCTTGACGGCATTTTTCTAGGTCAATCAGATTCTTGAAGTCCTCAATAAGGAAATGGCAGCAGCCACATCTCCACCTGAATACGTAGGCAGCAGTGACGAGTCTTCAGACGACGTTCAATCCTCTTCATCAAAGCCCCGGTTAAAATTCAAGGAAAAACATCGTCTGCTTAAACTTAGATTAGGTCCCCTTCGCCGAATTCAGGATGACCTAGAACGACGCTTCGGGGCAACTGCTCTTGATCCTCAGTCCACTCCCGTCACAACTGCAGCACCATTTGATGATGAAGAGCAGCCCCAGCGTAGGGCTTTGAAGGAGTTTTGCATCAACTCAAACAATGGATGGAAATCTGCATTCGAGAAGATTCGTGCAATGAGGGCAGCTGCTCGAGAAGGCGGGGACGCTCAGGCCCTTCGGCGGATACAAGAAATTGACGACGAGATTGCCGAAGTCATCGCGGGCTGTCGAGATGACATGAAGTCACTTTGGGAGGATCTTACAGTGCGCGAAATGCTCAGTCGCAGCAAAACGCGAGTCGAGGACTCTGCTGGGTTGTGAGTACACCTTTCGGGTAAGGGCCGCGTCATAACATTGATCCGTGGACATCAGCTTTCTCAACGACGTGGAACGTATCGCCGTCAGTAATTATGAACCGACGGATGATGATGTTATTCGTGCACGGTTACGAACCCTTGGTGTCCAAGAATACAAGTTCATTTTTGAACATGGTAGGTTCTCCTGGGTCGTTCTTCCCTTTTCCAACGCTCAATGTGGGTTTTTCATCAGGCCGCACTGCTGGACAGGAGTGGAGATTGTATGATGTTGGTGGCACTCGGAGCAGCGTACGCCCTCCACTTCTTCTCCCGTATCTATGATGTTTCTCATATCCAAATCAGCGCGCGGCTTGGTGGCCCTATTTTGACGATGGCAAGTCTTTCAATCAGTGACTCATTTCCTGATCTAAATCATTGCTCCTAGTCAACGCCATCATCTTTCTTGCGTGAGTCTAGGTGTATCTATTGGTCACGATCATGTTTATCTGATACATCCCGTCACTTGCCGTGATTATCTATTGCAGCCCTAGTAAGCATTAATCTGTCTTCGCCACAGATTCCGAACCTCACCTCATTCCATTTTAGTATCTTGTTTTGACGAGAAGCTAGTAGAAGGCAAGTTTCACCATGCTCTGTAAGTCGTGTTGTTCGCTTGTACTGATCGAACTTTGTACTAGACCGCCGGGTGAACCGCCTCGAAGACAGCTTCCTGTTGTGGAAATCGATCTGCGCTTGCAAATTGCTATCAAGAACACAGGTATGTTGAGACATGGCTGCTCCACTATTTCTGCCCTCAACTGATGATCTTTCACCAGCTTATATTGTTCCTAAACAAGTGTGATTTATTGCAAGCAAAACTACAACGTGGTGTGAGGATAAGGGATTCGGTTCCCAGCTTTGGTGATCGACGAAACGACATCTCGACTGCTACTCGATGTAAGCGTTTTGCTTCCATTGCTCCCGTCTGGATTTATATCTGTGTATCCAGACTTCCAGCAACATTTTAGGGAGATACTTAAACAGTACTCGCCTGTACAGCGTTCCTTCTTTGTCCATCTTACTTCTGTTATTGTAAGCATATCGAGTCAAGTTGTCGTTATAGGATATTCATCAGTCGCTGCGCAGGATACCCGATCTACAGCTGCCACCCTAGGGGCAGGTGAGTACATTTGTTCTCAATACCGCATCGTAATTTTCCTGATGTTGGTTTACAGTTGAAGAATCAATTTTGAGAGACCATCTACGCCGGGCGGATCTAATGTAGGACTGTATCTTTATTTGACTACCTCACGGTTGGTTGATGTGGATTCCTTGCAGGCCTTGAGCCATCCTAATAATCCATTACAGACATCTCAAAGGGCATCGTACTTTCTTTCTACCTCAAACGTGCTTTTTGTATTATTATCATTCGTTAACTTATTCGTTTCTTACCAACTTCACCTTCCATTGCTTTTCTGCTTTTGCTATTTGGTCAATTTCGATGGTCGATGCTCTTTGCAACGTTGTCATTTCTATGTGTTTCTGTACTATTCTGCAGTGTAGGCCATTATTAGTATACACATATATGCATACACAGCTGGTAGCTAGCTATATACTTTATAGAGCAATAACTTTGTCGGTCAACATTCAATACCGCAGTGTTCCATTTTTGTGCGCAGTGCCTTTGACTGTTACGTAAAACCTTTACACCTGTCACCAAACTTTCATCCCCGGATTTCAGGAAAATTGTTTTCGGTGTTCACGTTCACCCTGTGGCCAGACTCTTCCACAGAATTTGCTCTCTGGTATTGGAAACCATGAGCTCGTTCACAGTTGCCACAGCGGCCTCGCCAACGTCGTCGCCAATAATACCGGTCGATGAAGAATACTACTCGTCCTGGTCGTTATTTCTGGTCTGTATGCTTCTGATACTCTCCCTTTGGACCTCGTATTATCTTCAAATTAAACGTATACGAGCGGTACATGAAACTCTCGTGTCGATATTCGCTGGGATGGCTGTAGGGCTCATAGTGAGACTGGCTCCGGGAACGGTGATCAGGGAAATGCTGGTAAGTGTGTTGAATGATATCCTGGGGTTTTTGGTTGATTCTGTGGTTCCTTTAGACGTTCAAACACACTTTATTCTTCAATCTACTTTTACCTCCCATTATCTTGAATTCAGGGTATGAACTCAAGCAGGTACGAGAAACACTTGCATCTGCTTTTTCTGTGTTCCATTTGAATAACTGTATTTCAAAGGAAAACTTTTTCCGCAACTTTGGCTCCATCCTCACGTTCGCGTTTCTTGGAACGTTCATCTCCGCAGTTGGTGTAGGGTGAGTCCTGAACGAACCTTGTAAGCCATCACAGCGCTCAAATGTTGCAGGACAGTGTCCTCGTTTACATTTACTCTTTCCTCGGGCTCGAATCCTTGGACCTAAGCTTGTTGGAATGTTTAGTGTTTGGCTCGACCCTGTCTGCTACCGATCCAGTCACCATTTTGGCGATTTTCAACCAATACAAGGTCGACCCCAAATTGTACACGATCATTTTTGGCGAAAGTTTGTTGAACGATGCTGTCAGTATTGTCATGTATGAGTGAGTGTCCGGTGTTCGCCAAGCTGATCAGGGAGGCTCTTCTCACAGTTTTGTTACTTAGGACGCTCACGCGGTTTCATGGTGAAGAAATATACCTATCGTCCATCTTTCACGGTGTTGGCATCTTCTTGCTATCGTTCAGCGTGTCCATGGCCCTGGGAGTGGCGTTTGGACTCGCTATGTCACTTCTCCTCAAGCACTCCTCACTGAATCTCTACCCGCGTATCGAGTCGTGCCTGGTGGCACTCGCGGCTTACACCTGCTACTTTTTCTCTAATGGGTTGTCAATGTCCGGCATCGTGTCGTTGCTATTCTGTGGCATAACCCTGAAACATTACGCCTACCACACAATGTCCATTCGCACACAACGTACGACGAAATACATCTTCGCCACTCTCGCCCAGCTATCGGAAAACTTTATCTTCATCTATCTCGGTCTGGCACTGTTCACTAGCGCACCAACTGACAAAGTTACTAACTACGTCAAGCCCATTTTCATCGCCATCACGACTATCGCAGTCGTATTCACGCGCTATGCCGCAGTATTTCCTCTTTCTGAGGCGATTAATTTCTTCCTTAAACATGCCCGAGGTCAACGTACGGAGGAATTGCCCCATTCGTACCAGATGATGCTGTTTTGGGCTGGACTGAGAGGTGCGGTAGGGGTGGCGCTAGCGACCGGGTTCCAAGGCAACAATGCGAATATTCTGCGCACGACGGTGTTGGCTGTTGTTGTGTTGACGGTGCTTGTGTTTGGGGGGACGACGGCGAGGATGTTGGAGGTGCTTGGGATCCGTACAGGTGTGGAAGATGAAGCTGCGAGTGATAGTGATGATGAGGAGCCGTTTGGAAGTGGAGGTAGACTGGGATTGCGAAGGAGCAGTTCGTATCCCGGTGGTCGATGGGGCAGATACTCTGACGAAGAACTCAGTTATCTGGCTAACGCTCAAGCCTACGCTCGAGGCGCCAGCCAGATAGGATCCCATTACGCATCGAATTATAATCACCACACTTCTATGGCTAACCCTCCACCGCCGCCCATGTCCCCTCACAATGGTATATTCTCTGCGGCTTCCTCTGATTCGGATTCGGACGCAGAGGTTCTGCCGCTCGCTTCGACCTCGCACGAGCCATCGTCGCCAGGGAACGGCGGATCGCCGCACAGTGCGCCTCCGCATCAGACTACATTTGGGGAGGATGGCAAGTGGTTCCAGGCATTGGACGAGAGATATCTCTTGCCGCTGTTCTCGAATGCTACCGCAAGTCGGACCTTCCATGCTCGGAGAGCGAGACGGAGTATGGGGCCGTCTGGAGCAGGCGCTGGTTCGTTGGGCGGAAGTGCGATTGGGACGCCGGCGGATAGCGAGGATGAGGCAGATGGGCATCATCATCACCAGCAAGAGGTCCAGCTTGGACATCCTTCCGCTACGGCTGCGGGAGTGGGGGTTGGTGCTAATAGCGATAGTCGGCTGGAGAGAGGGCTTGCGAGTCCAATGTTGAGGAGCTCGACGTCGTCTGAGAGTCGGTCACCTTAAGGTATAGGTGTGAGTATATCTTATTCATCGTAATTTCTTTCTTCTTTCTTTCATTTCTTTTTGCCATCGGTTTTTTTTCCTTGCTTTTGCAGATACTTTTTTGGAGTCGTTGATTATGGGACTGGTAATACTCTATTCGATTCCAATCTTTTGGTGTAACTTATTCACATATACATACACTAAAAAGTACGCAGATTTTTTTATCTTGTACTTTGCATAGATAGAGTTGAGATAGACAAGTGCTGTCGTATTCTCAAAACAGTCTAGAGGATTCTGAGCGAGCGGGAGAAATTTTCCCAGACAACGTCATTGTTTTGTACACGTGTTTGGTCTCGTGGACAGAGTGCCGTTCCCTGCCGAAGCGTAAAATCGAATTTGCTGAGAGAGTATTGCTCTGAAGAGTCCCAGATTTTGTCAGGAAGAGCTGAGCCTGGCACCGCTCATGACTACCAGAAAATATCCGGCAAATAGTTAGCCAAAACAGCAAAATTTGAGTTTGTTTGTTCCGGGAAAACAACATGTCATGAGCCGGCGTCGGCGTCGGCCGAGACTTTTGACACATAAAAAGCGTGATGCGCCTGAATCTCATGTGCATTCCAACCCCGTGCAACTCACGCACTCCCCACCTGCTCTGGCCAGAACGCGCCGTAAATTCACCTGCTCCTCCTCGTACCTACTTCCAATATCTTATCCTATCCTAACCTCTCTGTTCTCGGTGCCCTAGGATAATTTACAACGTCTCTCAGCCCTTTTCTTTTTCTTTTTGTGAATTTCCCAGCCAGGTCCGTCGCCATTGTGCACATAACTTGGGCATTTTGGGCTCATTTCAGTCTCGAATCTGTTCTACAGCGTCAAAACATATTTGCTGGTTACCTTTGACCCAATTGTAGGGGGTTTATCAAGGCAAGTAACGTCGTCCAGGTGAGGCTCCATTCCGGTATTTGTTTTCCGTCCCCGCAGCTGAACTGTTTCCGAAACTTCTTAGAATCGATTCAAGTTTCTCTTCAACTCATAAGCTCTTCCTTTGAAATGGCTCCCGCTACCACAGAAGCTCCCATGGCATCTCCCACCGCCGCTCCCGCCGCACCACCTGCGTCTCAGGCTCAGGTTGCACCTCCCCCCATCGATCTCGCCGCAGTACAGTTCCCTTCACTCGATAGAAATCAAATCATGCAGTTGCTCACTCAAATTCCCGGTGTTTTCACTAAAGTCGTAAGTTTTATTCATTCCCCTCGGGTCGACCCTTTGTTCCTCCATTTTGTTCCGCCACCTTCCCATCTTTGCTATATATCCTACGTACCGTCTGGCATCTCATACCCCGCCCTCCCGACGCTCGTTCTGCGTCCTACACGTGATCGTGATATCGATATCACGCCCTTCATCGTCCACACCGTTCCTCATGTGACGTTCCTGAAGCCCGAACTGACTTTTTCACCCTCCCCCAGGTCGCCGGAGACGGTTCTCTCACTGAGGACGCCGCCAAAACTCTTTCCAACCTATCCCAACAAGCTTCGTTTGTCAATGCAACCAATGCAGTTGCCGCCCAACATGCTGCTGCCGTTGCTGGACTTCCACCTGGTATTCCCCAGCCAGGAGCACCGGGGTTCCCTGCCTTAACTGAGGCGGGACCCTCCACGCATCCCAGGGGACCTCCGAACCTTGGACAAATGGCTGTTGCATCCCCTTCGAAAGACGAGGATGGTGATGGAGATGATTCTGAGAAGTCCCCGTCGAATTCTGCTCCTGCTGCAGGTGGGAGACGGGGTGCGAGAGGAGGTGCGGCTATGGGAAGTGAGGAATGGCAGAGACAGCGAAAAGATAATCATGTATGTCCCCTTCTTCTCCCTTCCCTTCCCTTCCCCTAGTTGGGGCTTTCTTTTTTTCCCTTGCTGTTCCTCATGGCACACTTATTCGAACATCTTTGTATTTACAGAAAGAAGTCGAACGACGTCGTCGCGGCAATATCAACGAAGGCATCAACGAGCTCGGCCGTATCGTCCCCAACGGCTCGGGCGAAAAATCCAAAGGCGCCATCCTCTCTCGTGCCGTGCAGTACATCCACCATCTCAAAGAGAACGAGGCGCGGAATATCGAAAAGTGGACCCTCGAGAAGCTGCTCATGGACCAGGCGATGGGTGACCTTCAGGCTCAGCTTGAGGAGATGAGGAGGTTGTGGGAGGAGGAGAGGGCTGCGAGGCAGAGGGCAGAGTCCGAGTTGGAGGTGCTGAGAGGTGCCAAGGCGGGTACGAAGAGAGGGAATGAGGATGATAATGATGATGATGCGAAGAGGCAGAGGACGGAGTGAGCGCCTTGGTGTTCGGTGTGGGTGCGTAGGCTTTCTTGGTGTTCCTTCTTTCTTTTGAGAACTTGGAATCCGAATTCGTTCTGAATCTCCATTACTGCTGCGTGTGTTTTTCCTCTTCCTAGCTTACTATGCAGTTGGCTCTGTTTTCCTGTTTTCTTATTTTTCTTTTTCTGAACTTGTCCTCACCTATACATAGTACGTTTTCTCTTGTGATTGATTTCTCTTTTCCTTTTTCTTGTACTACTATTAAAGTGTTTACTCTGGGTCCGCTGTCGAGATTTTTTGCAATGTACACAAAAAAAGTCCCATTGTCGCGGCCATTTGTCACGTTTTAATGAGCTTAACTCCGATCTTGAGCTTGAGTACTAGTCTTTGAAATGGAAGGGTTTCTAAATCAGTAAGCACGCACACACGCACGCATCTTCTCAACCGGAAGTCAAACGCTTCTGGATGAGAGAGAAGCACCTGCAGTAAACTGTTAATTTTTAGTTCAACGTTCAACCCGCACTGTCTCACCATGGAGTTGTTTGGACGTTCGCATGATATGATAGAGTTCAGAACTCCTGTCGCGCGGGGTTAAGAATCACTTGCTCTTCAAGGCTGTATCCAACAGCCTAGTACTTAGAAACCTTGGCCCATCGGCTTCTCGGTACAACGGTAGTGACTTTGACTGACAACTGCTTTCCCGGCGTGATTACCGTTCTTTGTATCGTAAATTTTCGTAAGTTCCCCTGCCTTCCAATTTGGGTTGTCCTATGTCGCCAATAAAATTGTCAGAGAATCAGAACTCTGTTGGATTAAACTATAACTATAGACTCTTCCTGTCATTCAATCTGCCTGCTAATCTCCGTGGCGTGACAGCCTGAAAGCCCAAGTGGCGCTCCGAGTCAGGCCTGATCTACGTCCCACAACTTTGTCAATGCGCGAAGCTTTCTTTACCAAGTAGTTGATGTTGTCGATTGAAACTGTGATTTACGAGCTTCTCCGTAAATAGAATATATAGAATAAAAGCACTGTTAAATCTTCTTTTTTTTCGTCCTTCTCTGGCACTCGCCATCTCCTACTCAACAGCGGACTCGCCTGAACGATATCAGCGCTTATAATATGCAACCCTCACTTTACTATTTTGTATATCCGATTGTTATGGATCCACGACCAGCTGGAACGAGCTATACTCTGCCTGCTCTTGTCGACGTCTCGAATTCTATCACCATTTAATCTCTTTACTTGGATTAGTCGACCTTCATATGTAGATGATAGGACTCATATAGAGATATGAGTTGAGCCGCGACCGTTGTGGATCCTTGACGTGAAAATGAACTTTCTTCACTCGTACATATGCAAGCTGAATCACTACAGATTGGGTTAATTATGTGCTCATATGCGCGCTAGCGTAACTTGAAAGTGCCTTCATATACAGGGAACCCGGTTTGCAATCGTGAAAGAATGCCCTTTCGAATTTTACTGCATTTACAACGATCATGATTCCGGGGCACCTAGTACGCTATCTTCCACCAGCTCCGAGCTGACACATTTGCATCTGTTTTTCAACTTCGAGCAGTGTTCACTGTTCACCTTTTCCACAGTCAACCATGATAGAGAGCCCACTTCTCGAGAGCCGGCGTTGAACAAAAAAAAATAGTTTGAGTTAGCGTCAAATGCGTAAGCTATCAGACGACTCTACGAAAAAGGCGAATTCCGATGAAAATTAATTCACTAATAGTAAGTAAAAGAATACTCACTAAGTGCTAAGCTCCCTATTGCTTTGAAATGTGACCTCTTCAAGAATTTCCGAGCCAAAATTAGTAAACCCTTTTACTGGTTTAGTTCACAGTCCATTCATTTGGAGGTAAAAAAAAAACTGGACTGAACTGGACCTTTGAACCCTATCTGGGACCTGAGATTTCTGAGCTGTGCATATTGGGCAGAGGCAGTTGGCCAGATACTATTGTGGGTTAGGGTGCGCAGTGGTGCCTCTGAGCTGTTAGGCTCGGAATGGTAATGGTAAGATAAGCAATTGTCTATTGTTGTTGGCCTTCAGAGTAGGCCTTTTATACTCTATGGTAGGTATTCTAGAAGTATCTACAAGGTAAGTAACAGGTCTACTACATTCCATGTATCACTAATACCGCAGCAATTATCTGAGTAATCTATAAATAAATATTACTAAGCCTCATACCGGAGTTGCTAGTTCCGGTCAAAGCGTCGGATCACAACAGATACTTGATGCAAGCAAGAAGGATTCTAGTTATTTGGTGAGTTCACTAGTCTGTAATATGAAGCATGTGAAATACTTCTCTGGGTAGTCGGCGCCATAAGAAAAGAATCTCAGAAAGATCCGACGGAGGATTCAATATAAGCAACCTATACACATATGTGTAGATGAACTCGTCGTTGATAAGTAGTAGGCAGACGGCAAAGAATAAATCCTGCTTCATGAACCGCTTCACAACGTCACTGGGAGGATCTGCAGATATTGTCAAGGACATCGGGAAGCTGAATGTCTGCGAGTACTGGAATCATAGACCTATACTCTGCACTTACGGAGGGGATGTAGGCAAGATGTGTGGCATGGAAAGAGGACTTGCCCCGGATGTACTTTGAAGGATTTCTGAAAGACAGGTATATTAAAGGTTAAGTGGATAGATGAAGTATATTTAATAGATCTGGTACGAAGCAAGATACGTTAGGGGCTTGCTTCATCCCAGGATGGATACATGTCGATGAGACGGCCCGGTCATCATTTAACAAGGTAAATGGGCCACAGAGTCTGACCACAGCTGAATCAAAGCGATGACAGGTTCTTCTGTTAAACCTTCAGGTAGGGTGGAAGAGAATTCCTTCTCAACCTCAAAGGCTTGATCTGACCAGTAGGTTTTGCCATAGACATGCTGAACTTTCTCTGTCTCTGATGGTCTCCAGAAATTTTTGAAAGTTTTCAGTTCGTATTCAGCAAACGATGGGTCCTGGAATGCAGACTGAATGACCTCAGTCAGCTTGCGATGCCACACACTGTTGATCTCGAGATGTGGTGCCGCCTCAGTAGTGTGTTGGTTGACTACATAGCTATGAAGCTTTTCAATTAGTCGTCTCTACCCTGGCTTGTTGCACAAATTTGAGGCTCAATAAGGATGTGTACATACTCTATGTAAGTCTGTTTTGGAGCTTGGATGCCACCAGTAGCTGTGTGACGGACAGTATGGAATTGTATCTCCAGAACCCGAATAACGCCAGGATCATGTTCAACGAGTCCGTAGTCGATGGCTATTATTCGAATCAAAAAAGCTCGGCGAACGCGGTCAGAGGATGTTACATGATCTTACATCCGCTCGAAAAGATACTGATCGCAAAAGTTGTTACCAAAAATACTTGACAATGCCATTGCAGTTTGTATGTGGATTTTCGGCAATTGAGTTTATGTAGATCTCCAAACCATATCCTTGCAAGCTGCCAGTGAGCTACAACTTTAGAATTGTAAAAGATTTGAGTCATCGCCTTGCTTGTCAAGGTCCTCCGTCGATGACTCTAACCTACTCGCCATCCACCAATGTCTGTCAACGTCGCCAACTTGTTACCTCAGATGGAAACAAAGACTTTGATCAGCAGTTCTTTTCTCGGATCTGGACCACCACTACCCACACCACCGTCCTCCTGTCCATAACTTATTCTTTATATTTCACCGCCGAACAACTCCGTCACGACAAGATCAATCTTTCGAGACTGCTATGGAGGCTGGAGAAGTCGGCTGCTGACGCAAATCGGGACGTGCCGGAAAGCTACAACTCGATTCGCGATTCTCCTTGGACGAAGTCTGAAGAAAGAGTCCAGGTACAATAATTCCTCCTCTTTTGTCAGCTAAAAAAAGTTTAAATGAAGTTCTCAACGGTGCCGACCATTCAGAAAGTGAGAAACTTCTGCGGAACGTCCAGTCGTCCACTGGGCCATAGTGAGCTTAGTGGCTTTCACGAGCAGGAATACATCCACCACAGTCTGAAGACACAAACGATACGAGCATCTCTAGACCGGATGGATAGATTCCTTCAATCGATCAATCGACGTCACCGCGTTGCTAATACACGTAGTTGAATGAGCTTGATAGAAATCCATGAACACGACGACCTGAAACTGCTTACTCTCTATCTACCAACCTTACCGGTGGAACCACCGTCAGATCAGCGGACAGAAGACGCGAAACCACCTAAATATGCTGACAAAGCACCCTCTCCTACCGACGATAATCTGCTTGACCTGGCGCCAGATCCTCTCTTACCTATAACATCTGTCTCCGAATTAGGATCGAACCTAGTCCTAATATACCTTCCCTTGTCCCGTCCTCCACGTTATCCGGCACTTTGAAATCCACAGCAATCTTCATGCAAAACTCCCTTGCACTCCAACAAGAAGTGACAGACCAACTGGCTCAAGTGAGCGCACAACTGCGGAGAAATATGATTCATTTTTCTGAATCTGAATCACTTGCAAAGGGCGCCGCGGTGATTGAGGAGACGAATCAAGAGTTGGGGGATAACTTTGATGCGATGTCTACTAACAGACACAGCTGAGGGTTCATCAGAGCAAGAGCTGGTCTACGACATGGTTGATGATGTTTGTTGTGGTTTTGGGTTTGGTGTTGTTTGCAAGTATGGTTTTTGCTCATACGGTTTACTTGAATTTTGGAGGACATAGGAGTGGAGCAATATTAGTGTTGCGAATGCAACATCAAGGCAGACTTGCATGTCGAGATGAATGTCTTTGGACGTTGCGGACACCTGTGTATTAGAAGCGACCACTGACAAAATTAACATTACGTCAGCTCAGTCAACTCGTAACACTACAGCGCATTTCAAGCTTCCCAAATAACAAGTATTCAATCCCTCAGATGCGATCACTGATACCTCCCTGACATACCTGACCGAGTCCAAGTCCTTTGTGAGCCCATATATTCATATTCTAATACAGTTAACTCCCTCATAACGCATACCCCTCGGTCATAGCCCAAAAGTATGCACTATAAGGGAGGCATTTCGCCCAGTAAAGCAACTTGGGAGAGCCCAAAAAGTATGCCATATAAGCGATGGCAGGTATGCCTTATGAGGGAGTTGACTGTACCTGAAGTGCGCCTTCGAAGGATCCGTATTGCACCTCTTCGAACGCCCTCGACGTGGAGATCGGGACGAGTCTGAAACGGAGTGTCGCGGGACCGGACCTTGGCACTTGCGCGCCACGTATCGGAACTTGCTTTGGCATCCCGGGATTGCGAGTACGTTGGATTTCTGTATCTACGAACCTGAAGAATCATTGTAGTGAGTTGCGAGGACGATTGAGGCTACGATGGAAAGAAGGGGGAATCTGGTACGTTTATTTCTGCCCACATTTGGTACCTCACCGGTGCATTGGGGTCCTCACACACTAGTAAATTGCTGCTCAGTTTCAAGTTTTAGCCTGGTTTTCTCCGGTCTTCACGGTATACCGCTCCTCATCCAATGCACTAAGTGTTTCTCCCAATATCATCGTGACACCGCCTCGACTACCTATTTACGTTGAGCCCAGCAGTGGCCCACGGCCTCGACGCAAAGGCAGTTGATTAAGTCTCAACCTTTCCCTTTTTATCCCCCAATCTTCGAAGAAGGCATCTGTGTATCCTCCTTGACTTCAACTACTTATGACATCTAACACGCAACAACCTTCCGACAACCTTCCTGCAAGTGGCATGCCACTCAAGCACACCAATTACTCCAAATTCCCCCACCTGTCCCGCCCGGTACCTATGATGCGCCCCGAATACGCCGTCGTAGTCATTGGCTCAGGCTACGGTGGTGGTGTAGCCGCCAGCAGGATGGCTCGAGCAGGAAAGAGTGTGGCCGTTTTGGAGATGGGGAAGGAGAAGTGGCGTAAGTCCAGGTATTCTTACATTTGAACTCGCAGTGGCTGACGGTTTCGCGTCTGGTGGTGGGTAGCCGGCGAGTATCCGAGTACTCTGAAAGAAGCCCTTCCGGAGCTCCATGTTTCTGGTAATCCGAAGAGCCCAGACTCTCGATGGAAGGATATCGGCATGGGCAAGCCGACCGCGCTGTATAATTTGGTTTTGGGAGAGGGGCAGAATGCATTTGTTGGGAAAGGTGCGAATATGTAGTCAATGTTGAGAGTGCGGATATCACAATACTCATACGGTTTCTTAGGTCTCGGAGGAACATCCCTTCTGAATGCCAACGTTTTTCTGGAGTGTGATAAGAGGACATTAGCACTGAGTCCTTGGCCCCCGGAGTTAAGAAAGGATGTGGATGCTTTGGATAAGTGTAAGTTGCTCCTCCTTGTGATGGTTCCAGCTATTCTGACAAGTCCCCATCAGATTACTCCCGAGCCGCACATATGCTCCAGCCCACTCCCTACCCCGAAGACTACCCACCTCTAAAGAAGCTTTCTGTTCTTGAGAAACAAGCAAAGGCACTCGGGAACGGCAAAAACTTCTATCGAGTCCCCCAAACTACCTTCTTCACAAATGAAGTGAACAACGCTGGCGTGCAGATGCATGCATCGACGGGGAGTGGTCAGGATAGTACGGGCGTCAATGATGGTTCGAAGAATTCAGTTCTGATGAATTATCTGGCTGATGCGTGGAATTGGGGTGCCGAGATTTTTTGTGAATGTGAGGTGAGGTATGTGGCGCTTGATCCTGATGGGAAGGGTTATATTGTGTTTTATGCGTGGCATGGGGACGGGAGGGAACATTTTGAGGATTCGCTTTATAGTGAGTTGATGTGGGTTCGTGCGGTAAGTGTCCTCTAAATCCAGCGAGGGAGATGTACTGATGGTGGCGTCCACAAAGCGCGAACTCTGCTTCCTCGGAGCTGGTGCGCTGGGGACAACGGAGATCCTCCTCAGGTCCCATGCTTATGGGCTGAAGATGTCGCCTATGGTCGGGCAGCGGCTTTCAGGGAACGGAGATATTTTGTCTTTTGGTACGTTTGACGCGTCCCGTTCCAATTCTGCTTAGAAGTACTCATGGACACAAAAGGATATAACACCGACGAAATCGTCAACGGCATTGGTCGCAACAACCCTCCAGCCTCCAACCCCCCAGGCCCGACCATCACCGGTGTTATTGATAATAGAGGCCCCGAGACGTCTCCGAATGTCTTGGATGGGTATGTTATCGAGGAAGGAGCAGTTCCTGCGGCGCTTGCTGAGGTCTTGCAAACGATGCTGGAAGTCCTCCCCGGCAAACAACACCCCGAGCAGTACGGCGTCACGGAACGTCTTAGACATTTGGTTTCGGACACGAAAACAAGATTCTTAGGACCGTATGCTACGGGGAGTTCGTTGAATAGGACGCAGACGTATTTGATTATGTCGCATGATAGTAATGAGGGTATCCTAACCCTAAACCTCAAAGATGATAAACCACACCTGGAGTTCTTGGGCGTCGGACGAACGGAGCATGTGAAGGTGTTGAACAAGGTGCTGGCCAAGGCCACAAGTGCTGTGGGAGGCACTTTCATCAATTCACCGTTCTATGCAGCTTTCAATCAACAAGTGGAAATCACAGTACATCCGCTTGGGGGTGCGATTATGAGCTCGGATGGAACGGGGGCTGAGGGCGCGACGAATCATGTTGGGCAGGTTTTTAAAAGTGGCGGGGAAGGCAAAGAGGTTTATGAAGGGCTTGTGTGTGTTGATGGGGCTGTGATCCCGACTGCACTAGGTGAATTTGTTGTAAAAAGTATACCTTCTTGCTCTGAACCATTTCCAGGTGTCAACCCACTGGCGACTATAACCGCCCTCGCAGAGCGTTCTGTACATTTAATTGCTCAGCAGAAGGGGTGGAAGATCGACTTGGCTACCAAAAATGGGAAACTCGACCTCTTTGGCACGCCTGCGCGGTCGTTCCCATTAACTCCAGATATGGAGGGAATAGTAAACACCACGAACTCCCCGACCGACGGTGGCATGCGATTTACAGAGATCATGGACGGTCACATCTACATCGGCAATGACATTGAGGACTTTGTAGTCGCTGAGAATGCTGCGAAGGGGGCTTCGAGCTCTGCGCGTTTTTATTTGACTGTTGATGCGTTCAACGTGAAGACTCGTACGTTCCTCATTCTCTATTCCACTATTATTGTCTCTGGACAACTAATTGACGTGTCAATAGTAATCGAACGCGCCGACCACTCCTCCCTCGCCACAGGGACATTCTCCTGCGGCGCCCTCTCGAAAGATCCCCTTCTCGTTCTGCGTGGTGAAGTTCAATTCTTCACTCCGGACCTGAGCGTCTCAAACACAGAACAGCTAGTGTACAAGCTCACGCTGCTCAGTACCAATGGGCAGACGTACCTTCTCAATGGGTACAAAACGATCGACGGTGATATTACATTCTCCCCTTCGGGCACTTGGAAAGCCACAACTACGCTCTCTGTTACCATTACAAAGCTGGATGAGGGCCAGAGGGTGGTGGGAAGAGGAAAGTTGTATATAACGTGGAGGAACTTTGAGTCTGAGCTCAAATCTTTCGGTGGCGGTGGATTAGCACCGGAGGCTGGCTTCGTGGGGTACTTCGCTCGGAATGTCGCTGATTTCTTCGTTGGGCCGTTCCGCAAGATGGTGCTTGCTGTTGCACCAGGAGACGATTTCCTCGTACCGCCGGGTAGTGACAGTACAGCTGAGACGAGGGTTGGGTATTTGAAGAAGCCCAAACCGGTTAAGACTGTTGTGCTCAAGGCAAGGGATGGCGTTGAGACAACGATTCGGGTTTGGGTGCCCACCGCTGTAGAAGGGAAGGGGAAGATTCCCATACTGATGGTCCCCGGAGCATCTGTCGACTACCAAATCTTCGCGATGCCAACGATTCCAGTCAATACTGTCGAGTACTTCACGGCACTTGGTCATACCGTGTACGTCGTCACCCCACGCTTCGGGATCACATCCACAGTGAAGACAAGTTCTACACCCGCTAATGCAGCGTTGGACGTTCTAGCTGCAATGGAGTTCCTACGGAAGGAAGAAGATGGTAGGAAGTTCTATGCAATTGTGCATTGTGCGGGGGCAGTGGCTACGAGTGTGGGGATGTTGAATGGGTCGATACCGGTGAGTTGGATGGCTGGGATGTCGGTTTCGCAAGTTTTCTTTAGGAGTACGTTTGGGAAGGTGAATCAGGTGAAAGGAGGAACGACGATTTTGCCGAGCGTGTATAGGGTGAGTGTTCTCTACCTTTGTTTTGGAAGAGGAGATATTCATTGTGAACATGGCTTGTATGAAGGCGATCGCAGGCCCGTGGTACCCCGCCGTGACACCCAAACACTCTGTCTTCCAGTGGCTCATCGACCAGATCCTTCGGTTTTACCCTGTGGGCCCAAAAGAGGAGATATGTAACAGCGCCGTCTGCCACCGAGAGTCCTTCGCTTACGGTCGCCTTTGGCGGCACGATAATATGAATCAGGCGACGCATAGTCAGCTGGAGAACTTTGTGACGGGAGTGCATATGGACTTTCTCACAAACCTGCTCCTAATAGGCAAGAAGATGCGGGTTTTAGATGCTCAAGGCAAGGACACGCTGCTCAACGACGAGAACCTGGGACGATTTGAAGGTCTGCCGATACTGTTATTCAGCGGTGGGAGCAATGTCGTGTATGATCCTGTGACGACGAGTATGTGTTATGATGATTTGAGGAAGCGGTTCCCTGGGCAGGAGGAGCTGTATCGAAGGAGTGTTATCGAAGGTTATGGGCACTTGGATAACTGGATGGGGAAGGATGCTTACAAGGATGTCTATCCTGTCGTGAGGGAGCATTTGGAGTGGTGCGTTGAAAGGGAAGCAGGTCGTGCGTAGCGCTACGACAACAGGACTGGAGGGAGCAGTGATCCTTGTTCATTTTGCTGTAATATGGTACTGTATATTGTAGTTTAGGTTCCCGAATACTTATGAATACTCTAATGCAAGACCAGTGACGCGACAGCAGAGAAGTGCAGATTTACCCCGAGCTAGCAGTACTAGTAGCCGCTTCGGCATAAGCAGCCGCGCTGGCAGCGTCCCATCGTCCCGCAAACTACTCGCGCCATGTCGTACTCAGTGAAGCTTTGGTCCTGGTCAACTGCGGTTGTCCTTTCTTCTCGTCTCCCACTGCAAACTCAACTTACTAGCTATATCCGTGAATGATTATCCTTACATCTCTTTCGTGACGAACAGCTCACATGCGGCACCAACCACTCCGAGTCGTATACGGAGAGTATACATAACACTCAAATCAACAATAAAGCATTTCTTTAGCGAAAACTTTGATCTCTTCCTGATTATCGTATCACAAGCAATTTTGGCCTCGATCAACATCGCTGTTAAAGCGTAGATCCTCCGATTCCGATATTGGAGGTGAGTTGAATACGAGTTAGCAATAAAGGCAGTTGAACTCAGCGTGTCCTGTTCTTACCAGGTCATCCTCATTCAAACGGTCAGCGCTCAGATCTTTTCCTCTTCCGAATATACTCTCGGATCATCAGGACTCGGAGAACACCAAGTCAACGACGGAGCTGATTCAGGAGGCGCGGGAGGCCCGCAAAGCTGAGCGTTTGGCCAAGGCCGCTGCCGCCAAAGAAAAGGCTTCGCGTTCAGGGACTTAGAGATTTTTGGTTTGCTGTACTCGCGCTTTGTATCCTTGCTCGCTCTGCTCTTGGATTGCTCTTCATTTGCTACTATGTATTATTGTATCTGCTGTCGCTTACTGAACATGAAAGCAACTTTTTGGTAGCAAAAGATAATTTGTTCATGATTTAGAATGTCAAAATTTATTTTCATGGGGCTTCCCAGCTCCTCGTACCGCCTTGTATCAGCTTACTAACTAGAAATCCTTGCGGCACTCGCGAGAGTTTAATAGTTTTGAGGCGTCGCGAGCCCATGCGAGTTTTTGACACTTCGCGAGCTTTATTTGCTCGCAAAACCCCGTGAAGCCTTGGTACTCGTCGCGGCTTCTGGACACAATCAACAAACAAACTTAGTTTTACCTTGCATAAGTAACTCTAAGTTTTACTATGAATATTCATGATTTTCAAATACTAAGTATTCGGAAGAGTTTTCTGGCGGTGACCGAACCGGCTCCTTCCTCATTCAGATCTTTCAAACTCTCATTTACGTGCTTCAAGTGGGATAAACATCGAGCCCACTGCTAACTCGAAAAAAGCCATGAAGCTGCAGAATAAAGGCAACGATTTGCTACTTCTTGACTGTGATTCAAATTACAGGGAAGATCCATCGATTACTCAACGAAAATCTATGGTCAAGTGCCAGAAGAAAGCCGAGGGCATTATTGGAATTATCCCATGCTGTACTGTGGATGCAATACAATATTACAATTCTCTTGACACTTTCTACACACTTTTCTACTCATGGCTGGTGAGGCTCCGGATTTGTCTTTGCCACGCAGCGCGGTGGCCCAACTTCCCACTTATGACCGATCTGTATCACTACAGATTAGATGCTTATATGCGTGCTCTTGTGACTTGAAAGTGCCATCATAGACATGGAACCCATTTTGCAATCGTGAAAACAGGCCCTTTCGAGCTCCACCGCATTTACAACGATCATTCCTAGGCACCTACATGCGTTATCTTCTGCCAGCTAACACGTTTGCATGTGTTCGCCTCTTCCACGGTCAAGGAGAGCCTATTTCTCGTGAGTCGACGTTGAAGTATGTTGTCAAATAGTTTTAGCTAGCACCACGGTTAGGCAACTCTACGAAAAAGGGGAATCCAAATGAACATTATTTTAGTGATAGCAAGTAAATAAATACTCACTGAGGGCTGAACTCCCTGTTACTTTGAAACGCGATCTCTTCAAGAAATTCTGAAACTTCGTCCTCATCTTCCGACCTTGCAATTTCGCGAATGTGGATAATCAGCTTGCAGCAAAAGATCGAATGCATGACACGGAATGGACTAATGCTTGCGTGAGTACAGACATTTTCAACTCTTGATGAGAATAATTATTCGAAACTCACGTTGGCAGTATTTGCAGTTCAGGCTTTCGAGTGGTGTTGGAAATTTTAGTCCTTGGGTTCCAAGCAGATACTTGAGATAGACCACTAACCGGAACACAGACCAGCATCAGGAGAGTGGCCAGTGTTATTGCTGCGCTTTTTTGGTCAATATCGGTTTGCATTATCACGTATATAGCCAGCCACAACTCACGTAGTATAGCCAAGTAGTATAGGATCCCTGTCCGAACAATGTGGTCAGCGATGATTTATTCAGATAATCAGACCCTTACCATCTCGGTAAAACGTTACGATTACTTTTCGAGTAGTCCCTGAGGTGAATCCATAGTTGTAAACTTCAAAGGGATGTCGTGGTTAGGGCCAGAAGAACTCAGGCTTGACTTTGGGGACATACAGTTATGGAATCCTTTCCATAATGTTAAAAGCACGACCACTAACTTAGATTGAGCATACAAAACTTTGCTTAAGCAACGATACGCGCACCAGTTTCTCCAACCATCAGAAGAATATAGGCAGTGAGCTCTGCTTTACTCTCTGAGACCAAGATACATCCAGTAAATCCGGGTACAGTCACTGCCGTATATGAACCCGACCAGTTCATGGCGGTTACAACGCTTATAACTACGACCGGCTTGATGTGGGTTATCAGGTGAACTACTAACCGGCGGCCTCAGAGAACACTTACGGTCCAGAAGAGAATGAGTATAGCGAGAACCTTTCGAGAATTGTGGTACATGCTGTATGCGCGAAGTATGAAGATGACTTGAAGTAAAGGGACGAGTCAAAATATATTCAGAACAGCGTGGAGAGGACGACTCAACGATCAGATATCCCAATGCCAAGTACGGCAAAGACTGCGTTCTTCCCGTCAATGTGACTGTCTCAAATAAAGAAAATCATAGACTGACCGGTGTTGAAAATCATTGTATGTCTACACGACTGTCGAATGTGAAGTAAACATTGGTGAGATGGATGAGTTGCGACTACATAGTTCGGCAGAACGTACTGCATCCGAGATGTGAAAATTCTGTGTCTCTGTGGAAGCATAACACCGTCAGTTTTGACAGATGCTCCAAGTTTCGTTCGTCATGTCTACCTTCGGCAGCCAAAATTGTGTCGATGAATGGAGAGTACCGGGAGTAAAGGTATAGAATCTTGACAATGCCCCATTTCGAATCCCACACATAGGCAACCTGCAACAATTTAGTAAAGGCGAGCAAATGCATTAGCTTAGACTTTACCTCCTGCCCCAGTGAAAGAACGTAATCATAAGTCTAAAAGTCAGCAAATTCTTAATATTCCGCGTTGTCTCTATGAAGGGAAGTTTTCCAAACCAGAACTGTAAGCATTGCAACTAGTAAATTTATATTTCAGCGCGGTATTGCGTACAACTGAATCCTGGACGTACCTTTAGTAAACTATTGAACATTGAGCGATGAATTCAGCAGCGAGTACTGTACATCACGATTGTTGTACTCACTGCAACGATTTGAGAATCGAACAAAACAGTCGCGCTGATCATCTCCGACCAGGAACAGAGTTCGAATGAATATAGGTCTAGAAGGGTGAAGAACACTTCGAAAGGAGAAATGGAACTTGTTATAAGATTTCTAGCCGGGGTTGACAGTCACCGTTCCGGAAGTGATAGAGATACCAGTGCGAGAGTAAACAGTTCATCAGCAATGGCTGCGTGGCGGACAGTATGATAGGATCCAGTGAGAACCTGAGTAGCACAAGGGTTTGAATCGTACAGGACGCAGGCGAGTCATCATAACCCGGAGGCCCCGGAAACAAAGTTAAGGATTTGCCGTGATACGATCATATCTGCACAGTTCTTGCTCATAATTGAGATGAATTAACACTTGTGCCATTAACCGTACACAAGACAGGCACATTAAAGATATTTAACGGGATCCATACCACCCGACTCTTATCACGAGTCCATACTTTGTCGTCTCATATCCTCACTCTTCAACCACATCCATCATATTCTCATCCTCTTGGGCGCGACCTAGCGGAGATCTCGGCTGAGAACGCTGTCGTATCGTTTGTGATGCAGGAGAGCGTGAGGTAGAAGAAGATGGAGAATCTGCTACCATTTTTGAAGATTCCGCTGATAGTGGAGAAAAATGTGTAGGAGAAATTGGTGAAGTGGGGTTAGCGCCAAGCTTCTTTGAGCGCTTGGACGGGTTGAAGTGTTTACATTTAGGGCAGACATATTCTACGGCACGCAACACAAATCGGTGAGAATCCGAAGAATACCAATCGTGCGCGTAAAACTCACGCGTGTCTTCCCATACACTTTCCTTTACCAATCCATTATGTGAAAAACATTTTTCACAGATGAGGGCAAAACGAGCAGCGTCATCGTCTCCGAGAACCACGTCGACAATCTTGTCGAGCCACTGCTTCCTTGGAGGCTGAGGCGGGGTAGATGAAATTTCTGCAGTAACAACTCATCAAGAATGTCCTGTTTAAGAGGCAAAGAGAAACGACTTACCATTCAATTGCTGCATTAGAGCCGGACTGACAGGTGTACTTAAAACGGAACCATTGTTTTGCTGCACGGGCTGACGTTGAGGCGTAACTGGTTGGGTCGGAGGTTGGGAGGGTCCAGATCTCTGTTGGTTGGGGGACCCAGCAGGAGAGCTTTCGTCGTAACGTTGCAAAAGTTCGCGAGTTGAATAGTAATTAGTCTGCTTTTTTATTTCTTCAACCTTTTCTCGCTGCTGCTTCAGTAGCTGTTGGAGAGTTCGTTCTATCCATGGGAAAGTAAGAGATATTTCGAGTTCAGCGCAAGTTTAACGCACCTTCAGCATCTCCCTTCCTGCTATACCATATCTGCACGATTCTTCTTATGAACAGAATACTGCGATATGCGTTGAGCCATTTGATCGGGTATATACTGAAATAATACGCACACTATAGGTCCCAAAAGTACGGGCAGTGCTCCCAAGAATCTTTTGCCGCCGCTTTCTGCACCTCGACCGGAGATATACGGTAAAAGGTTGTAATACCACAGACTAACGTATGCCACCCATGCACCCAGCGTGTACAGCGTCACCAAGAGGGTCGCCCGCCGTTCACGGAGTCGGATTTCCGAGAGATGAAGCTTACGCTTCTTGATGTCGCTGGCCAACGTGGACAAGACGGTCTCATAATCTTCTTCTTTCTTCTACAACCTAGTGAGTTGGTGAGCGGAAAAAAGTACAAAATCGTGGCTAACTTTAGAAAATAAACGTGTTATAAAAGACATTACAACGAAAGTTTTGGACTGCTTGCAATCTTGTCAGGTCTGATACGCGATTACAAACAGAAAAGAATGCAAGGATACAGCGAGGATGCAGTCGATGTTCAACTCATTGACGCCCATGCTACGTCACGGTCAAAGCTCGAATGACTCATCAACTTTATGTAAGCGCCAAAGAAAACTTGGCACTGCGTCTGAATCCTGTCCAGTGTCTTGTCACTCACAGCTTTGAATACGGAAATTGAATACGGAAATGAATTCGCCGTCAATAAAGGATTGGGTAGAGACGTGAAGGCACCAGAGCTGATATTTACGGCTTCAAGATCGGTTCCCGTTCTTATAAAATAGTAACCTCAACTTCAACCAATGGCTCGCTTCCCCTTTTCCGACCATTGCAATGGCTGCAAAAACAGGCCCCCTCGATCTCCAAGCCAAGTTCGGCGATGTATCTTGGCTGAACTACTTGCACATAGCTTCTGTACTCATCTGGATGCGTAAGGACTCGACCGTTGATCCGCGTACTGAACTCACAGCCTTGGGTCTTTTAGCCTTTGACCTCACTGTGAAAGCTCTCTACTCACCCTTTGCCCATGTCTCTCAGGCTTATGCTGCAAAACCGTTGAAGAGACGTATTTTCGACTCGATTGGTCAATATCTCTTCTCCAGTCTTTCAGTTCCGGAGATTCAGTGGGCGACGGGTAGTGGCGTCCTCGCCTATCGGCGATGGACAAAACAGTACAAGCTCGATGCTGTCACCGATAAAATTAGCTCAAGTGACCACCTATTATGGATTGGTCCCAAACGTACGGACAAAGTAATTCTGTACTTTCCGGGTGAGGGTCGACTTCTAACGGCCTGTAACGTACATATGCGCGGGGCTCAACTCGAGTTTGTCCTTTGCAGCCGGGGGGTATCATATTCCGGTTCTGGACAATGCCTTCAAATTTTGGAGATATGCCCAGTTGCAATGGAAGAATCAAGGGCTTGAGGTTGGAGTCGCAATCTTACCATATTGTAAGCTCTCTCTCCTTATATCAAGCTCAAATATTAGTTATGATAGCCTTGTAGCTGTCCTTCCTGAGAGCGTATACCCGACTCAACTCCGTCAAGCTACACAAGCATTCGAACACCTTCTTGGAATGGGGTGTGATCCTTCCAACATTTTTCTAGCAGGTGACTCTGCCGGAGGAAATCTCCTCTTTCAAATGTTCTCTCACATGCTTCACCCTTCACCTGCTTGCAATGTCCCTTCCCTGAAGCTACCATCTGGGAAGCGTCTAAATGGTGCATTCACAATGTCTCCATGGGTGAGTCTCTCGGACCCTGAACAATGGGGCGACTCTTTCCACACCAAAGCGTACTGTGACGTGGTGCCTGGCAGTTTAAAAGAATGGGGTCAATCTTATATTGCCCATGTCCCAGATTCACACATTGTCTACGCAGATCCAGCCCTCGTTCCGGATGACTGGTATTCAGATTTAACAAACCTTACTGGCCGGTTACTTATCTTTGCGGGGGCTGAAGAGCGTTTGCATGATCAAATTGTAGCCTTCTACAAAAATAAAATCAAACCCCATCATAATTGTGCAAAGTTGGAGGTGCAAGAAGGCGGGGTGCATTGTGATTCACTTTCTGACTTTGTGATCTCTGATGTACCGATTGAGAGTACATACATGACAATTCTGTTGGATTGGATTGCAGAAGGATTTCGGTAGGAATTGTAGCCAGTTAATGCAGGTATATGTATCGATCCAGTGTATGCATCTGACTTTCAGACGTCCCCCAGGACTAGACCGCAAACGTTCTAGTATTCATCTTACAAGTTTACCGCATGCGTTTCCACCCGAATTCTGCGTCATGAGATGTTGAATGAAAAGCAAGAGATGAGGAGCTAGTGCGAAAAAAGGATATGACCCGAGTAGAGAAAGTAAACCTCAGGCAGTTATGAGTGGCAAGATTATTGACTAGACGCAAAGATAAGGCTTGAGTACTTGAAACAGATATTGTTACCCGATGTGATGAACGTTTATTCCAGAGAAATCAGAAGGGCAGCACCTACGTAATGAAATGAAACGAAGGCGCGCGCCAACCATAATGAGGTTGCACCGTTGCAGTTCTCTCCGACTGCTTGCAAATTTGTCTACGACATACTTCAAATACATCATGCGGCTCCACTAATATGGCCTGAGTAGTCATCAGATATACCAAGTTTATGTTTTAGAAAAGCACAGTAGAGCTTATACCTGGTATTAGTAGAATAGCGCCTGAGGCTCCTCAAACTTGTGATTCTGTCATGGGGATCTATAAGGGGTATCAAGTTTGTTGAGCTCTTCTGGGGTCAACGGGCCCGGGGATAGTGAGGTGCTGCATCGCGTATGCCCCGGACTCGGCGATTCTATCTAGGGACCAGCCGTGTAATAAACTTTCTTCCTTCCATGTATTGTACCCGATCCACTATTACTCACGTCTGCCAAAAGGCGAACAGGTCCACCTGTCTCATCGTTCAAAAAAGTTCGATTCAGTCCCCATGTCACTCGCTTTTCGCCGAATTTCCTCTTATGTCAAATGTAAGAAGGCATCATAGATTTGGCTCCATGCAAATCGGTTCCCACTTGTTATAAACAGAAGCACCCTGAACGTCTTGTACACATACGTCCATCAAATACAATGCCTGCAAATGCATTCCCTCTCAGTCACAGAGTCAAGTTCGGTGCTATATCTTGGAGAAACTACTTTCACTTAGCTTCCGTACTCATCTGGATGCGTGAGCACTGAGCGATTAATTCACGTACTAAACTGATGGCCTCAGATTCTTTAGCCTTTGATCTCACTGTGAAAGCTCTCTATTCACCCTTTTCCAATGTTTCTCCAGCTTATGCTGCCAAGTTATTGAAGAAGCGTATTCTTCACTCGGTCGGCCAATATCTCTTGTCCAGTCTCTCCGTTTCAGAAATTCAGTGGGCCGCGGGTAGTGGTGTTCTCGCCTATCAGCGATGGACAAAACAGAACAAGCTTCATTCTGTTATTGATAAGCTTGACTCGAGTGGCAGTAGTGGTCACCTTTTATGGATTGGTCCTAAACGTACAGATAAAGTGATACTGTACTTTCCACGTGAGGGTCAACTTTTGTTGTAAGTCTACGCAAAGTTCATTGAAGTTTTTGTTTTGCAGCTGGAGGGTACTATGTACCAGTCCTGGATATTGTATTCAAATTTTGGAGATATGCCCAGCTGGAGTGGAAGAAGCAAGGTCTCGAAGTTGGAGTTGTAATTTTATCATATTGTAGGTTTCCTTTATATATTTGGTTCAAGCACTAGATATCTACCTTGTAGCTGTCCTTCCCGAGGATGTATTCCCAACTCAACTCTATCAAGCTACCCAAGCCATCAATCACCTTCTCGGAATGGGCTGTGATCCTTCCAACATCTGTCTAGCAGGTGACTCTGCTGGAGGAAATCTCCTCTTTCAATTGTTCTCTCACATGCTTCACCCTCTCCCTTCTTGCAATGTTCCACCACTAGAGCTACCATCTGGTAAGCGATTAAATAGTGCATTGTCAATGTCAGCGTGGGTTAGTCTCTCAAACCCCGAACAATGGGGTAATTCCTTCCGTTCCAACGCACACTGTGATGTGATGCCTGGCATTATAAAAGAATGGGGTCAATCTTATATTGCCTATGTCCCAGATTCACACATTGTCTACGCAGATCCAGCACTCGTCCCGGATGGTTGGTATTCAGAATTAACAAACCTTGTTGACCGGGTATTCGTCATTGCGGGAGCTGAGGAGCGTTTCCGTGATCAAATAGTATCCTTCTACAAAAATAAAATCAAACCCCATCATGATGGTGCAAGGTTGGAGGTGCAAGAAGGCGGGGTTCATGGTGATCTACTTCTAGACTTTGCAATCTCTGATGTACCAATTGAGATTACTTTCACAATGGTTGTGCTGGATTGGATAGCAGAAGGATTTTGGTAGGTAGAGTATTATCACTAAATCTAAAATTTGATTTAATGCTTGGATATGAAAAACTTAGGTGTACGGGGGCTTCTCCAAGCTCTAAGTTAGTATCAAAATAGGCAACAACAGCAAGCCGGCTTGAGTAAATTACTCATTGTTACTTGTTCCTTATTGAAGTTATTTGTAATGCAAGTAATCTAGTGAATAGTCGTGATATGTGCTCGAGAGTTGAAGTGCTTTCTTTAAGAACCCGCCGCTTGTGGACTTATCCCTCAGTCATGACTTATCATGATTTTGGATAACTACCCCAAATTCTATATTTCCGCTCTACATGTTTTTCAAGCAATACTGAAAGCAAACAAGACGACGTACCGAGCTAGGAGAATCAGGAAAATCTGATCCATTGCATAGGTATCACATCAAAATCTAGTACCCCATCAACGGTACATACCGATGATAATCCATCAGATAAAGCCCAAATGAACAGGTGCAATAAGGCCGGTTAAGGTAGTAAATGAGATAATCTTATCTGCCATCAGCTCTATGAAAAGATTGTAAATAATTATAGGCTTGGACCTTGGTATATCAAGTTCTTTTATATACTTGATCAAAATATTGTCCCTAGCTCTCCGGGTATCTGATCCATATCCTTTGTCAAGCAACCATCTTGATGAACACCGGATCCCTGTTCACTTCTTCAAAGCTTAATCAGCGAATGTGCAAAATTTTATATCTAAAGCAACAAAAAAAAATTACCTATGTTCTGACATTGATGTCTAAGGGCCCTTTAAATTGTTTTCTCTATAGTTCACTGACTCAGAATGCTCAAGTCGTTAGTATGAATCCAACTTCTATATGGGTTAAGTATTGTCTATCTTTGACATTTTTATTTTCTGTGGTAGATTTGCAGATAAATCTCACACATACTTTGCTCTCGAGTCTTCTGCCATAAGCAGGCTAGCCACTATTGTGACTGACTAAAGCCATTACAAAAAAAAAACTTAAAAGGACATGACTGTTCAGGTCATCAGTTGCAATCCTCAATGCTAGGTTTACCTCAGCCACTAGATGGCATTACAGTCACAAGGAATCACCCCCTTGGCAAGGTGGTACTGCATCCAGCCGCTGGGCAGTTTTCAGAGCCCATTCAGGGCTCAGGGCTCAGGCTCCTGTAACCGGGAGTCAAACTCTCACCCCATTTAACTTGAACAGTCAATGCAAGCAGGCTTACATGACTGACCATATAAAAGAGCCCGGGACATGATTCAAGTTTCTTGAGCAGGCACCAGTGACATTATATGCACATCTTCGGCTCATTGTGAACCCACCGGGTGTCTGATGGCAACCATCTTGATCAACACTGGATCCCGTTCACTTGTTCAGAGCTTTGATGGCCACATTTTGACCAGAGCTGTCAATGCTCAAAGTATGACCAATTGCTTTAAAACCGTGAGCTCTGGCTTGTTACTTTCCCGGTTTCATTTCCTTGACCCCTTTCAGAGGCCCTTCTTTTGAACCATCCTTTCCTTCATATATCCCAATTTTGCTGGAGAAAATGATTAATATAACTACTCTAATTGATGTTCAAATTAACACAGTAAGTCCACCGCTCAAAATAATTTTCAAATCGATGCTCAATTCAACATTTTATAGTACATGAAAGGTGCATCTGGGCTTAATTTGGGCTTTGTAGCAGTTTTTGACCACGACTTCATCAGTCTCAATGCTTTCTCTATTGGTTCGGGAATGTTCATCTAGTAGAGCAAGAGCTACTCATAATAAGTTGGCCCTTAGACGTACAACTATGTTCTTACATTTGCCCAGGAGGTGAGTTCATGTTTCAACTCTTTGGGTACATAAGTTAGATTTCGCCAGGTCGAATACATATGGAACTCGAGATGGGGACTTGTCAAGGTTCTCTACCTGTATTCTCGTTACTCTCCATTCATTGACACGATTTCGGCTATCGTAGGTAAAGGCCGCAGAGCTTCTAACCTGCATACATTCACTTGAAGGCTGACGATGAATTGTTCTTAGAACAACTGGCCCCAAATATGTCCGATGCAGTAAGTTGGGGAGCCCAAGGTACCTTTCTGTTTACTGATCCGCGACAAACGATAGACATGTTATCACCTTATGAGTTTTAATACCAGTAAGGTTTTACTTTGGCCTCGAAATATTTGGGATACAAATATTCTGTTTCCAGTCTTCGCGGGAGCTGGCATTGGACTGTCCGACCGTTGAGTCATCTATGTCATTCTGCAGATAAATTCACTAAATTTTTAACCCGAAGTTATCTTACTCCTTCGAACATACAGCATGTACCAAAATTCTCGAAAGGTTCTCGTAATACTTGCTATCTCCTGGATTGTGAGTCATATATTCTGTTCCTGTCGGAAGCTCTATAGGACCTGCACTTACTGCTTGCTTTCACGATCAAGCCAGTTGTAATTGTCAATGTTCTAACCGCCTTCAAATGGACGGATTCATATGTAGAAGTGGTTGTGCCTAGGTTTGGATGCATCTTGACCAGGGAGAGTAAATCGGGGATCATTAACTACATTTTTTTCGTGGTTGGCGAAACTGGTGCGAAGAACTTTTCATATATTTAGGTTCTGTATGCTCATGAGAAGCCAGTGGTCGTAGTGTTGACTTCGTGGCAGGGATTTTGGAATTGTATGTCCGCTAAGCCATTCTACTTCTGCTTCCAACTGTTCGCCTCGTGTTTGACCACGATATCGCTTGATAGTTTACAATTATGGATTTACCTCAGAAGCCCTTGAAAAAGTGACCGTAGCTTTTTACCGAGATGGTAAGTGTGATCATTCTTCGTCGCTCAGTCACACGTTCAATGCTTCTTTCAAACAGGGGTGCTTTATTACCTAGCCATATTGCGTGAGTTTTTGCCGACTATATGTAGCCCCACGCGAAGTCGAACTGATTTTGAACGTACAGCCATATCGCTGGGAACTTTGCTTGTGCTTGCTTATGCCCCAGTCAGTGACCTCTTAAAAATGTCGCTCGGTGCTAGTCTGATATTAAGATTCTGTATACCTTGTCTGATAGCCTGAACTTCAGATACTGGAAACGTGCGTACCGTGTAGTCGCTCATCCATCAAGAGCCTGAACTCACATTCATATCTCAGTCCATTCCGTGTCTTGCATTCAATCTTATGCTGCAAATTGATTATCCATATCCGCGAAGTTGCAAGGCCAGACAGCAGATATGACGACGCCGAAAGTTTGGAAGAGATCATTTACACAAACCCCTCAACTTCGATGGTTCAGTGAGTGCTTAGTTACTCCCGGTGACGAAGATCTTTGTTGACGGCGTTGGATTTCTGTTCCATCCATGTCGTTGCGTAGAGATGTATAATGCAGGCGGTGGAATGCATCTGACAACAGACTCGGAATTTTTTTGTCGTTTTTGGAGCATTCTGAAAACACGGTCAAGGGATACGAACGCCAGCTCGCTGTGTGCAGTTCACTTTGTATAAACAGTGGAACTTTGATCTCTCGCGCCTGGTGCGGAGGGATCATCAGAGGGAGATGATTGGAGCGCAGGAAAATCGCTATTAATGAAAGACAAGGTCAAGTTAATAAACTTATTAACATTATGTACACTACACTTTAGATAATTTAGAACGGAATCTGCGGCAGGAGGACATATTCGTGTTTGGCCCATCTACGCACAGCGCCCTCTGCAGCCTTCGAGCTTACCAATGGATTTCCAAGAGATATCCTGTAAGGACCGGCCACGTATATCTGAGGCAGTAGCTGCTACAGGTTTGAGACCTCTCCATTTGTAAATGCCACGCGCCTAGGCTTACCAGAGTGCATCATGGTACTGCCTCTCAGGCTGTAATTTTCGAAAACTTTCGAAGTTCGCACTCTTGATGTAGATCCTTTCATACCATTTAGCCTATCATAACCCCATACCCCTTGCGACCGTCTCGCCTAGAGAGAATTATGAATGACAGTCGACCAAGCGCCGTGAGTAGGCTTATGCCGCAAGTATGAAGCCGGACAGCGGCATAAGCCTAATGAACTTGCCGAACTCAGTTCCATCGTACAGACTACTCGTACAGCCAATATATCAATGTTTTCATCGCTCAGCCGCCAAGGTAGCGAGTAGTCGAAATTTGCCTGAGGTCTGTAGCACCGAGGAAGATTAAGAGGATCAACTTAGATAGAAAAACAGTGGCTGTGGTCTATAGATTCCGACGGAGATTCGGGAAAGCTCTCCATTTGCTCTTCATGATGAATGGATGGTAGAAGAGGCATCAAACAGCTCTTTAAATGGAACCGGATTGGATTCGCACCTTCATACACGAGTTGATACCCAATGTACCTCTGTCGGCCGCGCACGGCACAGTTGCACGCTCGAAGACCACCTACTTTGGAAGTTCTAATTCATGCGTCGCCTTCTCCTGGTCGATATACATGTTTGCACCATGGCCTGACCGTCTGTAAAGATACTAATAGTACGCACAGCTGGTCTCCACGTGTATGTCACTGATGTGATGCCCTATGGAGGCTAGCACCTTGCGACAGATGGGGACAGATGGGCATTTTTGTCATCACGAGTTCAAAGTTGGTTCCTCCTTCTTCTTTGCACCCCAAATAAATATCATAAGGCCAGCGGAAGCCTTGAAACACAAGGTAATTTCCAAAAAAGAATTCGAGGGAGGCCGGAGAGCTGCGCTCGCTGACGTAAGTTTGATTTCCAAATCCGGTCCTGCGAAGATGATCTTGAGCATTTTCTCAGCCCTTGGCTCTCTTCAGCGACGACGACGGCGACCCCAACGCTAGCAACAAGCACTGCCTAGCTAATTCACGGTCCTTACACATTGTCATATACTCAGCGACGAAGAATCGACGTTCTTCGTGCAACTTGGTCGGACGGACGTATTCCAATTTTTATAGACTGAGCTCAGTTCCAGTTGGCAGGATAGCGAGCAACATTTGATCAAAATGGGTGCGTATTGCTGTCATTCTACCTTGTACAATGCTTATTAGCTCGACTTTTAGCCACTACGACGTATGTGCACAATCCCAGTCTCTGAATTCTATTCTAAATCCTTCTTAGCCCAGCATCGACATCGAGCGGCACTGCGACGGACACGTCAATTTCGACAACTTCCGCCCCCAGCTCGACTAGTACGACCTCGACTACTAGCAGTAGCACGACGAGTAGTTCGAGTACGTCGAGCACAACGACTCCAAATACAAGCACTACGTCAACGTCTACATCATCGACTTCGTCTACTTCATCAACTTCGTCTACCAGTTCTAGCTCATCATCGACAAGTAGCAGTCAAACCTCATTATCTTCAATACTGACCACTTCCGCATCAGTCACTACAGACTCTGGTGGTCAAGTTTCAACCGTTGTGGTTATTAATACTATCACCCCATCTACTATCCCTACCTCGTCTTCTACGTCTGTGGCATCAAAGAATAACAAGGATAATACTTCGTGAGTATCTGTCTTGGCATCTTGTTTTCTCAACTATGTCCCTTGTTTTCTCTTTTTTTTTCTCTCTTCGATCGCCATCAAAACTGTCCAAAACGGCGTTAGTGCGTGATGCGTTAGGGCCATGAGCTCGGACATAATTATTTGCCAATACCTTCAACGCGTCTTAATCTCAGATTCCGGTGGCAATGAAAGTTTCGTATACCTCAACGTGCTGACCACGTTCCCTGTAGATTCTTCCAAAACAAAGGCGCAGTCGCCGGTACCTTTGCCGCCGTCGGTGTAGTCGTCGCCATCATCCTCATCGTCATCATCACTCGCACCATCCGCCGCCGTCGTCAAAGACGTTTCGACCGCGAGATGGACGAGGCTGCGAGGGAAGCCGCGGGCGCAGAAGTTCCCCCCTTCCTAGACGACGACGACGAACCAAAACCGTACGGCGCTACGGCCTACGGAGGACCTGGAGGCTTTGGACATGCCGGTGGATATAACGCCCAAGGAGACTGGAGCTCATCTGGTGGAGGCGGAATTTATTCCGACACCGCGTCGCATGGAACGTACGCTCAGCCGCCCATGTCTCACGAGAGTTACCCCATGCATGACTTTGGTAACTCGTCTGGTGTCGGTCCTGGAGGTATCTTCGAACATGGTAGTGCAGGTGCTGGTGCTTTTGCTGCAGGTGCTGCCGCTGCCCACGACGCTCGGTCGGGTGCACCATCCAGCAATACGGCTGTAGGCGACTCCCCCTACCCTGCCTTCCTCCATCCAGGCGCATACGAAAACGGAGCGGGTGTAGGACCCGGCGGGTATCCCAACATGAACCGTGGACAACAAGGCTTTGGAAACGGAGGGTTCGACGAGGGCGTTGTGGCAGGCGGAGCAGCGGGAATGGCGGGAATCGGTAGAAGGTCCAGTATGAATGCTGTGAATAGGATGAAGAGTCAAAACTCTGGAGCCTTGTCCGGTCCTGGTGCGCCTAGTGTTCCGGAGGAGCCGCATTACCCTCCTGCGGGCGCCCCTGGTAACTCTCAACCGGATTTGCTCAATAGGAGCACAAGCAGTGGTTCGGGTAACCAGGGACAAGGCGCAGGAGCCGGAGGATTTACGGCTGGAGGTGCCAGCTTTAGTAATGCGGTCCATGATGCTGCGTATGGTGGACATGAACAACAATCTTCATTGCCTAATCCATTCACATCGAAGATGGAGAGTGATGAAGGTGGAGACGCTGCAGAAGATCCGTATGGAGGGTATGGAACCGAGGGCGAGGAAGAGGAGGAACATAGACCGAAAGTGCTTAAGGTATGATTTTTTACCTAGGTTACTGATTATGATTCTGACGTTCATTCTTACAGGTTGCTAACGAGTAAATGGGATGAATATACCTTTCGTCTCTCGCTCCAGTATTTATCCATTCATCTATTGACCCGCTGTACATCGTCTATCCTTCCCTTTCCTTCTCGCTGTTCCTGCGCTACCCACTCTTTCCAATCGCTCTTTTTCCTGACTCGAGCTTTTTTCCTTCCAACTATCTATTATAATTACTTGTGGTAACGTGATATTTTGTGTCCTCTATTGGTGTTCTAGTGGTTTTTTCAGCGTGTCGCAACTGCTTTGTTTGAGTTTTTGTAACCCTTTTGCTTGCAAATGTTGTTACTTTGTGTTGTCCATGCTCACTTTACACCTACTTGCCATTCTTGGGTTGCATGTTGCGTGTTGTTATTGTTTTTTTTTTTTGCAACGACATAGGACTATTTACATCCTCTCTATTCCTCTCTCCTTCTTCATAAATGATGACTTTTCCTTTCCTTAGTTCAGACTAAGACTTATCGCGTGTATGTCTTTTTTGTTGCATACCAAGTAATACATTGGGCTTTGAAGCAGTTAACATAATTACAATTATATATAATACAACGATGTCCAGCTGCAATAGATTCTCAGAGCCTAGCCAGACTAGGACGACTTATTCTGTCCGAGTCACACCTCCTTTGCCGTCTCTTCCTCCCGTCGCATCTTTTTCGTCAGTTCCTCCATCTTCTCCTTCGCCTCCTCGTTCGTCAGCGGAAAGACCGAGGTGCCAAGTCGCGGGGCCTTTGCCATCTCTTCCAACCGTCGCCCCCTTTTCGCCAGTTCCTCCATCTTCTTCTTCGCCTTCTCGTTCGTCAGTGGAAAGACCGAAGTGGTCAACAGGGCGGTTGTGAACGCGGAATGTTTGTATCTCGACTCCATCATACCGATAACCTGCATCTGATCCAGCTCTGGCGTACACCGGGAGGTCATCCGCAACTCGGCAAGTCGAGGAAACAGCGGAGCCTGACCCTCCGCCACGGTCAGGGCAGACAACACACTCGTCGGGAAATTGTCCAGACATAGGCTCACGAGCGTCTCGTTCACCGTCTCGAGAAGTTTTTTGAAGGGTGATTTGGTATATGGCCCTTGGTCGTCCACGCTCATTTCGAAACCTTTGAGGCGGAGCTTGGTCAATGAGCATTTAGAGCGCTGTAGGAGACGGATGATGGGAAGGACGTTGGGTTTGGGGTTTTGCTTGCTAGAGACGGAAAGACGTAGTGTTCGAAGGGCGGGTAATGTTAGGGCGTCGAGGAGTTGGGTTATGAGCTCGGGACTGCTCCGGCGTAACAGCTCCATTGTGAAGAACACGAGGTGCTCGTGTCTGAACGAAGGGATAGAAACAGAAGGAGTGAGACTCCCGCAGACTAGGACTCCGATTCGTAGTTTATTCGCCTTGGTCAGAATGTCGATGTTTGTACGATTACCTGCCTCTCGTAAGACGTTGACACTGGTTACAGGAGCCCCATTTGCGCAATACGTGAGCTGGTTCCAAGGCACGAGCACTGTGCTCGCGAGGTTGGGAATGTCGTGCGCTCGAAACGATGTCATGTTCGGCGCGTACTCGAACGCATCGATTGGGGGTAAATGGTCCCAGACAGGATCTGAGGACGAGGTCGAACTCTGAAGGTGCACATACTTTAGTTTCGACAGGCATCCTTTCACAGAGGCTAATATCTGAAATCCGTCTGCAGGAAGTGACAGATGGATATGAGCCCATCGAACAGAGTGAGCGCATATCTCCGAAAGAAGGGGATGCATTCCGCGTGAACAATAGATGGCAATCTTCAACGGGCAATCTTTTGAACGACGAAGATAATGAGATAGAAGGAGGATAGCGTCTGAATCTATTCTCTGCGCTTCTATTTTGCTCAGCCTCAGTCCAGCGCGCAATAAAAGTTTGTCCACATCGATCGAAAGCGAAGACCATAGCCTTGGACATTCCAACACTACTGACCTCCAATATCGACAGACCTGACCTAGGCACCACGGGCCTTTTTTCGTATCGAGAGAGTTAATATGTCTGCATGTTGAAGGATGTTCTACATCGATGAAATCAATGCAGTAGGAGAAAATTTCCAACAAGACTTCAGGTGGGGTTCGCCGAATTGGGTGAAGGACATCTCGATAGGATTGAATCACGGAAACGATTTCTTCCCGTCTGGCAGTGAATTGAGCCATTTGAACTTTCATTTTGTCAAGGCGCTGGTCAAGGGTAGATAAAACAATTTCGGCTTCGAGGAGGTGCGTTTCAAAGAATTTGGCGTGTATTGGAGGATCATTAGTCTTGAGAAGATCATTCACTGACGAAGGAAGGGGTGAAACGATGAAGGAATCCGCTTCGAGTGCTTCATAGGAGGTGTCGAAGCTCGTTTCTGCTTGCGAAAAGCTTGACGAATCGGTGGCAAATCTGAAACATTTACTTAACATATATACCTTTACCGAAGCAGAGCAACCCCACGAAGATTCTGCTAAGCAGATTGATGAATCCATGACATTGATTTGGATACGAAAGTCGAGATGATGGTTGTAGAAGAACAAAGGCGCGCCGGGTTCTTGCACTGCCACATCCCATTTCAAAGCGCGTTAATCACAGACTAGTTTTATATAGGTCAATCTACTGTACCCCTGGTCAGCCCTCGTAACCAATCTCTAATACAGTCCCATCCAACTCCCTCGTACTCCAAATCACAGGAGTATCACCCAGCTTTTCACCCACACGTATGGTGAGCTTTTCTAGACAAACGACATGCCCGTTCAAGACAGCCTCAGAGCTTCTCGAACGCGAACGCATTAGTTTCGCGACCGTTTCCTCTTGCAATCGCTCCTGACCCCAGACTCCGAGATTCAACTCGACTAGTTGAGGTAGAAGAAGGCTCTCCCGAGCCGAGAGGCTGAGGAAAAAAACAAGCCAGTGGGGGCCATTGGCAATAGGCCACCGGGTGATGGAAAGACGCGTTAATGCAGGAACAACTTTTAAAAGTTCTGGTATGTCCTCTATCCAGAGAGGTATCCCGGCAAGTGAAAGTGACTCGAGCGTCGGAGAGCAATACGACAGCATTTTCAGAAAGTCCTGCTGAGGCCACATGTCAACTCGACCCAATGTGGTTTTCCAGTCCCGGTCCGGTGAAAGTTCAATCGAAACATCGAGAGAGGTCAATCGAGGTGCACTGAGGTAATGGAAAAAAGTGGAAACATTGCGATTGTACGAATCAGACCAGTTCCATGTGGAATCGTTAAGACGGAAACACACCGAGAGGGTTGGAATATCTGCGCGACAAGTGCGTATTGCATGATTTGCCCCAAAGGGCATATAGCGCTCGATGAAGAAGGAGATATGTGACAAACGCCGAGGGGGATTCTCCAATAGACCAAGCGCGCTAGCAACGTTCATACCATTAACTGCAAGATTGGTTAACGACCGGAAGGACGATAGAGCGTCGAAGGATTGATTATGGTTCACACCCAAGTAGTCTGGCATGATCAACGTGTGCAGGTTTGGCATGGCAATGCTAGAAGAGTCCCTCAGGAAGCTCCTTCCTAGATACGGGCCGCGCCCATCCAAAGCCTGTATGTCCAGGTACTCTAGCATAGGATAACTTTTTCCTTGGAGCAGTCGAAATTCCATGGAGTCGCTGATACGTACCTCAGCCCATCGGTCAGAATGATGCAGTAAGAGCCGTACGAAAGCATCTTCCCAAACATCTTGATCTACACGACGAGGAAAGTAATACTCCGCCTTGTTGACACTGTTATGTATAGACAGCGTCAGCGGGGCGTTACCGGATCTCTCTAGTAGCTCGAATATCCACTTGTAATCTCTTGATGCAACAGAAAAGTCGACGTATAGTTTCGACCAAAATCGGCTCTGAGACAACGCTACACCTCTCCAGAAAGAGCATGTCTGGGAGAATTCGATAGCTGGGGACGGAGAATCTTCATTTATCCTATTTGACAGTGCACTGCAATGAAAACCAAGCACCTCTGCCAGCAGCTCCCCCGGAAGCCTTCGAACGGGAGCTAACAGCGCCCGATATTCGTCCGAAAAGCGCTTGAGCTGAGTATACTCGTGCTTCAACTCGGCCAAGATACATGAGATGCGCTCAATTTCCCTTTCATAACGGTCGAGGTCCGGGGCTATTTCCTGTAATGTGGAGAGAATAGTTTGAGTCGCCTCCGATCCATTAATATCAGTAAGGAGGTAATTATTCCGAAGTTGAGAGAGGACTAACGGGGATCCCGGTTCCTTTCGTTTCCAGACTAGTTTCTCGCCACATCTTTCGCAAAGGTTTACGGAAAACGTAGAGGACATGGTTGCTAAGAGGAAGTTTCGGTGCCGACACTTGAGCGTCTAAATGTCATTCATATCTTCTGCCACCAGAAATGAGTCTATACGCTATCATAAGATCGTGATTTACATCTAAGTGTCGTATACAAGCGCCAGGGTAGAACTACGCTTGTTGCCCTCAGCCATCCTCGTACCATTGATCAGCTTCTTTCTCCGCAAGATTTTAGTTAGGCAAATCTATTATACCCCTGGTTTGCCCTCGTAACCAATCTCTAATACGGTCCCATCCAAGTCCCTTGTACTCCAACTTACAGGAGTATCACCCAGCTTTTCACCCACACGTACGGTAAGCTTTTCTAGACAGACGACATCCCCGTTCAAGACAGCTTCAGAGCTTCTCGAACGCGCACGTATTAATCTCGCGATCATTTCCCCCTCCACGCTCTCCCGATCTCCAACTCCCAAGTTCAACTCGATTAATTGAGGTAGAAGGAGGCTCTCTCGACTCGTGAGGCTGAGGAAGAAGATGAGTGTATGAGGAGCATTCGCAATAGGCCACTGGGTAATGGAAAGACGCGTCAAAGCAGGGACAGTTTTAAACAGTTCCGGTATGTCTTCCATCCAGAGAGGTATCCCGGCAAGTGAAAGTGATTCGAGTGTTGGCGAACAATACGACAGCATTTTCAAAAAATTCAGCTGAGGCCACAGGCCAACTCGATCCCATTTAGTTTTCCAGTCCCAGTCGGGTGGAATTTCAATGGAAACCTCTAGAGAAGTCAATCGAGGTGCACTGAGGCGACCAAAAAGGAAGGAAGTATTGCGGCTGTACGAACCGAACCAAGTTCGTGTGCCATCGGTTAGACGAAAACACACCGAAAGGGACGTAATGTCTGTGCGACAAGTGTGTATTGCATGGCTTGAGCCGAGGGACATGTCGCGCTCGATGATGAAAGAGATATGTGATAAGCGTCGGGGGGAATTCTCCATTAACCAGAGTGCACTGGTGACATCGGTACCGTTAATCACGAAGTTTGTTAACGAGGGTAAGGACGATAGTACTTGGAAGGACGGATCAAGATTCAGGCTAGAGTAGTCGGGCATGATCAAGGTATGCAGATTGGGCATGGCAATTCCAGATGAACTCCTAAGGAAGTGCCAGGGCCTTCCCAGATCCAGCGTGCGCCTATCCTGAGCTTGTATCTCCAGATACTCGAGCATAGGATAGTCTTTTCCTTGAAGCAGGTGAAATTCTATGGAGTCCCGTATACGTACCTCAGCCCATCGGTCAGAATAATGTAATAAGAGCTGTACGAAAGCATTTTCCAAAGCAGCTTGCTCTGCGCGACGAGGAAAGTAGTCCTCCGCCTTGTTGACGCTGTTATGTACAGCTAACGTCAGCGGGGCGTTACCAGACCTACGTAGGAGCTCGGATATCCACTCGTAATTTCTTGATGCGACAGAAAGGTCGACGCAAAGTTTCGACCAAAATCGACTCTGAGCCAAAGCTACAGCCCTCCAGAAAGAGCATGTTTGGGAGAATTCGATAGCTGGGGACGGAGAATCTTCATTTATCCTATTTGACAGCGCACTGCAGTGAAAACCAAGCACCTCTGCCAACAACTCCCCCGGAAGCCTTCGAACGGGAGCCAAAAGCGCTCGATATTCATCCGAAAAGCGCTTGAGCTGAGCATACTCGTGCTTCAACTCGGCCAAAATACATGAGATGCGCCCAATTTCCCTTTCATAACGGTCAAGCTCTGGGGATATTTCCTGTAATGTGGAGAGAATGGTTTGGGTCGCCTCCGAGCCATTGATATCAGTAAGGAGGTAATTATTCCGAAGTTGAGAGAGGACTAACGGGGATCCCGGTTCCTTTCGTATCCAGGTTAGTTTCTCGCCGCACTTTTCGCAAAGGTTTACGGAAAATGTAGAGGACATGGTCGCTAAGAAAAAGTTTCGGTGCCGACACTTGAGCGTCTAAACATCATTCCTATCCATACGCTATCATGGAATTCGTAATTTATATCTATGTACGGATAAGGAACAAGCGTTATACATAGAAGATTTAAAGGTAAATTTAGACGGTAGTGCAGCTTATTCGTTAGGAGAGCCTAACCAGCCTTGTTTCCCCAGGTAAGATGTTCCCAGCCATCCTGGTACCATCGATCAGCATGCATATGTGTTTGCCCTGAGTGCTTCATCCGCGATTCTAGCACATAGTCCAGAAGTTCTTGATTCGGAAAACTGAGGGCCGTGGATTCAAAACAAAGTTCTTTCAGGAAGGGAAGTAGCGGAGTCGAACCTTCCGGGCACAAGAGTACACGAAGTATCGAGTCGGAAAGTTTATGAATTCCGAAAATTTGCAACGAAGTAAGCAAGCTGAACATCTCCTCAAAGTGTGAAGCCTCGTCGTCAAAGTTTCCTCTAGCTTTCGAGAGGTGCAATGAATGTAGCGGAGCCTTTGACCGTTTAATGAGACCGATGAGCGACCGCATAAAAAGGCCAGGGCGCGGATCATCGATCGGGTCAAACCAGTCAGGTTGAAAGGAAATGCGCAAGATTTGCAGAACGAGAAGCGTAAGAGAATCCAGAAGCCGGGAAATTGAGGTAAAGGTACCGCGCGTCAGATAGAGGAAAGATAGTGAAGATAGGCGAAATTGGCGCGTCGATGGCTCATTTCTATAGAATGCTATGTAGACTTTGCGGAGGCGAGCGCTCTTTACCAATGTATTGGCATTAGCGAGGCTATAAATCTTTGTGTCTCTATTTCTAGAGCCATTATCCCAGGTCTCGATCTGCTCCCATGGTAAAAGCAGCTTCTTGTTGATGTCTGAGATGTTTTCAGCAATGACTGAGGTCAACTTCGGTGCATGTTTGAATGCAGTCAAAGTTTCACCTTCCCACCCAGGGAACTGAGACGACGGTATATGAATGTGTAGGTGCTCTAGAAGCGGAACACACTCCTGGACAGTAGAAAGGACTTGCAGTCCGGCAGGAGGGAGCGAGAAAGCCACGTTCCTCCAGCGAAAAGAATGGGAGCAGATGAGCAAAAGGAGAGGGTCCGAAGGAACCTTAGAAACAACGGTGACATTGAGCGGACGGCCTCTCGATAGCGCAAGGTAGCGAGAAGGCAGAAATGAAGCCTGAGATTCGAGTTTCAATTGGCGGGAAAAGGTGTCATGCTGGAAAATTGACAGATCTATGGTCAGAAACGACCAGAGCTGTGGCGAGCTCAACGCTATAGACCTCCAAAGCTTGCATACGTGTGCAAGTGACCACGGCGCATTTCTAGCGTCCAAAGAGTTAACCTCTGAGGTGAGCCGAAAATCATCTGGATCAGGATCGTCAACGCAACAAAGAAAGATTTTCTGAAGAATCTCCGGAGGAAGACGCCGGATTGCACGAATGGCCTTCCTATAAGTTTGGGAAACCAATCTTATATGATCCTTCCGTAATCGTACAGCCTTCATCTGTGCTTCGAGCACCTCGAGATATCTATCGAAGTCCGTAATCAGGATCTCTGCCTTCGAAACGTATTTCTGCATCTCTTCCAACTGAACCGGGACGTCGTTGCATCGAAGAAGCTCATTAGCAACTTCCAAAGTTACAGGCTCGTCGACTAAATCGCTGATACTACTTGAATCTAGCATATCGGTCAAAGAGAGCCTGTGTAAGACAATGTAAGCGGGGTAGTTTCAGAACAGCAAGTGGCAAAACTGATAGTAACCTTGTCGATGAATCTCCAAGTGTAGTGGTGGTGGTGGTCATAGAAAGAGTCATGAATGGATTTGGAATTTACGAGCCAATAATAAAAGCATCTAGCATGGACAATGGATGATCATCAAAGGCGCGAAAACCCAAACGAGAACAAAAGCCCACCGTAACCTAATTAATTTTAGAGATCCAAGTATGGTTACGCTCCACAGGGTGGCGAATACAAGTTCATATCGCCGCCACGCTAAACCTGAGTTATACCTTCAACTTTTGCTGGTACGAACTTGTTGGAAATAAAATTCCGTGCGGAAAGGCAGGATCCTCATAGATTTGCCTGATGACATGGCGCAGGCCCGCGGCAATGCAATACCGTGATGTCAGTGATTGCCGCAACCTTTGCCCTCGAATGCTCACTATATAAGCGGCCCCAACGCGTATTCGACTTACTATTTTCGCTGCAGGTCAGCCTCTCTCTATTCATCTTTGCTGGTCAAAGTCTCCCAAATTTTTGACGCGTCACTTCTTCCTTTAACTCGTTATGCATCTGAACCCAGTTTACTTTATTTTCGGTCTCGTATCTGCTTCGTATGCAATCCCGTTCGCGGTGAGTAACGCGTAATGAGTACGGTGCAGTGTTACCTATATACGTACACAACTACAGGTCAGGGATAACTCTGCACAAACTGCCTCCAAACTTGGACCCTCATCTGAGTCGCCTGGGTTATTATCCAGCACCGCTGTTATCGCCTACATACCTTCGAGAATGGGCAAGGTAAAAGGGTTGTTCCAAGGGAAATCCGACAACCAAAAGGCAGCCGAAGCTGCTGAGACGGCGGTGAAGGAGATCGTGCTTGAAGCTCACAAAGCTGGAAGCTTTGATGTTAACGGTCCACTCAAGACTTGGGTCAAGGGATTCGATGGGACAGGATCAGAACGAACAATCAAGTTTAGTGTCACCATGCTGGAAAAGTGTGGCAAAGGGTGCCAAGGGAAAGTCGACAAGAGCACTGGAAATGGTTTGATAATGGATGGAGAAGGCAAAGAGCTTTTCAAGAAGGCGAGCTTTGTTAGTTGTGTCGTTTGATATCATGGGCTCATTGACATTGTTTTAGTCGTCCAAAGCAGATGTATAGGTTCGCATACATTTGCGAGTTATTGCCCATGATTATGAAGCCACTTGCTCCTCGCTATTACAGCTTCTTCATGTCGTTCAATGATCAAAGAATTCATTTTGGGGAGCTGCTGAACTCGCCGATGGTCAGGTCATCTTTATCAGCTAGATTACAAGACGATGCAAATTGGCGTTGATTATGTATTGGATCGACTCCCCTCTGGATCGTTAAGCTGGAGTGAGAGCAAGCTCAGGGCTCCGTACCTTCTGGGAGGTGCCGGTGAACCATCTATCTTATTCATGGCTTGAGGTCATATTTCCGAGCACGAAATGAAATGTCGGGAGTAGTAGAAGCTAGGCATTGATCGAGATTTGTATTAACAGGTTTCTATGCACATTAGCAAGTAGTAAGGCAAAAATGCGCTTTATGAGCACAGAATATGACATCAGGCGATACTTAAAGACTCGAGTCATTGAAAGCTCCATTCTAAACTCAAATTATACAAATTTATCCAAATCCTAGTCCAATCATGCAGCACGATCCATTGCTATTATTACAGCTCGTCAAGAAAACCTAGGCCAATTTAAAAGAAAATGACATTAGCTAACTTCGCGGCTGACGGTAGCCGCCATTCAAAATTTGAGCCGGTTGTCAGCCGGGGAACTATGTCAGTTTTAAAAATTTGGCCGAGCTGTAAATTAAGTAATATTTGTACTCTTGTGGTCAATCCAATCCGCAACGCATCTTCGGCTCGCAATTCTATGATCGATCGCCCTCGGAGACCTCTTGACGTGCAAGTCACGCAGCGTACGAAGGAGTAACGGACGCGCTTTTACATCGAGCCCCGTCAGAAGTTCATCGAGCAACAACAGTTGCGGCTTCTTCAAGATAGCCTTGAGAATCCTCGCCCTACGCGTTATCCGTTACTCAACGCGATCACAGGGAGGTCCGAAAACTCCCTGAGCCCATTTGCGTTACCAAGTCCTCGAAGAACGCTTTCCGCTCTGACGACATCGTTCGGCTTATAGGTGTAGGTTTAGGGTCTTTGTCCAGGTTTCGTAAGGCATTCGAAGAGGCGGTATGAATTTCTGCGAGCATGGTTTGTCTGAGGGTAAATGGGTTTTCTTCTTGAACAGCGCCGTACCGGGCTGAATAGTCCTACAATTCCCCCCCGGCTTATTTCCGGTGTCCGAAGGTGACGATTGAGATCTCTGAGTATGGGTCGAGGCCTGGGAGATTGAGAAAGGAGAAAAGTCCGCCTGGAAGAGGAGGATGGGGAGATAGTCGATAGCGGCCGAGGAGGTTCTACGAAAGGGAAACAAAGAAGTATTAGAATTGGATCAAAAATCAATATATGAAAACGCCAAATCGCTGATAAAAGTACAGCACAAGCAAGCGATACATACATCGAACACGATGATTTTCTCCTCCGACGCCGCTACCTACAGCAGCCCAATTTTCTCCTTCCTTGACTGGCCACGCTGAATGGAAATAATGGCTGAACATGCTTCCCGTCTCCGAAACAACGCACGAAAGCTTTTGGTATGTGACATTAGTGGAGACTCCTGGGCACTGGCTGGGGAGGATGTACTTGTACTTACGTGTACTTGTGCTCGTACTCGCATTGATGCTGAAACGACAGTGAAGCGGAAGGGCGTATGCTGACCCAGGAGGAATACTAGAAATTATAATGTTACGTTTTGAAAAACACCAACGGAGCATCATTGGCGGTAGTGGTTACAGTTGGAGAGTGAGACTCAGACCAGGTGGATAGGACAGTGTGTATCACTGTATGGTGCATAGTGTGTTCGAGTCGTGAAAGGTGGATCATGGCTCTGGACAGGTGGAGAGACGCGTCTAACGCTAAGCGCTGAGCGTCGATTGGGTTGACTGTACGGGCCGATGGGCCGTGAAACAAGGCGGGAAGTCTGCAACGGAGCTTTCTTCAACAAATCGCGTGGCGTCCTATAGTAAGGGATATCTAAGGAGAAGCTTGAGTTTTGCAATTTTTTACAAACGTACCAGTACTCTTCTCCAATAAAGGATACAAGAACGATGGCGTAATCGATAAGATAGTTAGTAATAGCTGAAAAGGGCCACTCAATATCCTTCAGCGTTCATCTGCGCCCGTTATGCGACTCGTTTATGCCGATTCGGTATTAATGAAAACTATGATCTGGCCGTCATGGGGGTTTATCAATTATCAGTGTCGGCAATCAGTACTGAAACGATTCGAGTAAGTAAGTTCCAGAAGTCCAGCATAAACGCTATAAGCACCGGACAAGCACCGAACAACCGGCTATCATCGGCTCTCTCTCGACGCATATATAAAGTGCCAACAGACCCATTGAACCGTCGACTCCCATCACCAGTTTCAATATTTTGTTTTACAACTTGACACCACAGGTTCACAATAGACTCATGGATCGAGACAATAGGTCAGTCATTTGGTATAAGGTCTAAGCATAAAAATCTTACTTTCTGATTAGGAATGTTCAATATAGTTCCCAGTCCATCAACCATAGGTATGGTTAGATGCTATTGTTAATCTCCGATACGCCATTGATCTCCTGAAAACTTGGAAGCATCTTGCCAAATGCATCTCATTTTACCATGAATCAACCTATCTTCAGTGCAGCTGGAAGGGATGTAAATATTACTTGTGAGTGAACACCCAGAATTATCAGGAATTGCATTAAGCTGATGGGACTAGTTCCTGCTTCTGGAGTTGCCAATGAGCTTTGGTTAAAGATGCCTTATGCATCTCAGGCATTCTTTGATGCAGATGCAGGCACTCAAAATGCCCACAGGCTCTGTAGCCCAGGCACCAGAGTAAAAATTCTGGCAGACATTGAAGCATGGGCAACTCCACCAAATCCATTCAATCCTGATATTGAATCAGGATACTGGATATCTGGAATGGCCGGGACAGGAAAAAGCACCATTGCCATGTCAGTATGCCAGAAACTCAAAGAAAAAGGTGTTCTCGCCGGATCTTTCTTTTGCTCTAGGCAAATTCCTGAATGCCGAGATTACAAGTTGATCATTCCGACTTTATCTTGTCAACTGGCTGAGTCCTCCAGGGCATTTGCAGATGCACTTAACACTGCTCTATCCCAGAGACTTGATCTTGCCACAAAAAAGCCAGCTGAGCAAGTGAAGTATCTTTTGATTGAACCTTGGAAAAAAGTTTCAGACATTGTCAAAAGGGAACAATGTGTTCCAGTTTTTGTATTGGATGCCCTGGATGAGTGCCAGGATATTTCTAGTGTCCTGGAGCCTTTGGTAGATGCCATCCAGAACAGCCAGCTCAAGGGCTTAAAGTTTCTATTCACAAGCCGCCCAGAGCAAAAGATCAATAAAAAGATGCAGGGCACTGCTTTAAATTTGCAAGCATCTTCTACCAGAGTGAAAGAGTTTATTCTCCACCAGGTGGAGGAAAGCTTTGTTCAGGCAGATATAAAGACATACATTGAACAGGAACTGAAGGATATATATCCCACAAGGCAGCAGGTAGAATATCTTGCCAGTCTCTCTGGAAAACTCTTCATCTATGCTGCCACAGTTGTAAATTCTGTGAAAGATGATGAGGAGCCTATTACAAGACAGAGAAAGAGATTTGAGGAATTCTTGAGCCAGGGCAACAAGAGCGAAGATTTGGAAACATTGTATACTAGCATTTTGAAAAGTGCAATTTTCAGGAAATATTCACGGGATAATGAAATGACAGAAGACTTGGGAATCATTCACACAATCATTACATTGGGGAAGCCATTATCATGCAATGCAATTGCTCAGCTGATGAATGTAGCAGTAGATATTATTCAGGTTCTTATTGGGAAACTCCAGGCAGTGTTTTATATCTCAGATAGGAACAATGCTGTTTACACCTTTCATGCTTCATTTCCTGACTTTATTATGAAATACCTGGGCTTATATAATGCAAAACACTGTCATTACAATTTAAGCCTTTCATGTTTCCAAGAATTGGGAAAACTCCAGTTTAACATGTGTAAGCTTCCATCCTCATTTAAACAAGATGCAGAAGTTGTGGGGATCAAAGAGAAGGTAGCAGAAGTAATCAAGGAGTCATTGCTATATTCATGCCAGTATTGGGGTTTCCATTGTATTCAATGTGCATGGGAAGAGAATATTATGAATAAATTGAAAAACTTTATTAAAGAAAGGGGGATCTATTGGATTGAAGCCATGAGTTTACTTATGCAACTGCAGGAGTGTGAAGAAGTTATACAAGAGACAATTAATGTAAGTACAATGTAACATGTTTGAGGATCAAAGGCTTAATGACAATGATTTTGCAGAATTTTACAAATGGGAGAATGACTGATGATGTGATAGAAAAGCTAAGGAGTCTTCGTGATCTGGTCACAAGTTTTCGAAAAAGTAGTGTGCAGGGAATGACTCCACATCTGTATATCAGTATTCTTCCATTTTGGGAGAACAAATTCAACTTTGAGCCCAGTGTTCAAAATTTAATCAAGATAGAGAAAAGATCATTAGTGATGCAGAAAGCTGAAACAAATTTGATTTCCACAAAATCAGGAATTCAAAGTGTGGCATTTTCCCCTAGTGGAATGAAAATTGTCACAGGCTGTGATGATGTGACTGTGAGAATTTGGGATGCCACGACAGGCACTCAGTTGGGTCATTCTCTGCAGGGCCACAAAGATTGGGTAACATCAGTGGCTTTTTCTCCTGATGGAACCAGAATTGTGTCAGGCTCTGATGATAAAACAGTGAGAATTTGGGATGCCACTACAGGTGCTCAGTTGGGTCATTCTCTGCAGGGCCATGAACATTATGTAAGATCAGTGGCTTTTTTCTCCTGATGGAACCAGAATTGTGTCAGGCTCTTTAGATAGAACAGTG
>KN834756.1:9044-25199 GCA_000827265.1 Collybiopsis luxurians FD-317 M1 | reverse complement strand
TGCCACTACAGGTGCTCAGTTGGGTCATTCTCTGCAGGGCCATGAACATTATGTAAGATCAGCAGCTTTTTCTCCTGATGGAACCAGAATTGTGTCAGGCTCTGATGATAGAACAGTGAGAATTTGGGATGCCACTACAGGTGCTCAGTTGAGTCATTCTCTAGGGGGCCATGAAGATTATGTAAGATCAGTGGCTTTTTCTCCTGATGGAACCAGAATTGTATCAGGCTCTGATGATAGAACAGTGAGAATTTGGGATGCTGCTACAGGTGCTCAGTTGGGTCATTCTCTGCAGGGCCATGAACATTATATAACATCAGTGGCTTTTTCTCCTGATGGAACCAGAATTGTGTCAGGCTCTTTAGATACAACAGTGAGAATTTGGGATGCCACTACAGGTGCTCAGTTGGGTCATTCTCTGCAGGGCCATGAAAATTATGTAAGATCAGTGGCTTTTTCTCCTGATGGAACCAGAATTGTGTCCGGCTCTTTAGATAGAACAGTGAGAATTTGGGATGCCACTACAGATGCTCAGTTGGGTCATTCTCTGCAGGGCCACCAAGATTGCATAACATCAGCTGATCTATCCGTCCTTGCTGGTAATAGTCACACCTTAGACCACCAAAACTGGACATTGAATGGTGATGGATGGATTAAGTTCCCTACTATCCCCCATCCCATTTTCTGGATCCCTTCTCATTTTCGGTGCCTTTTATGGACCCCCCATACAATCTGCATCATTTCACAGAATGGATATACAAAATTGTCTTTTAGCAAATGTGTATATGGAGACAATTGGGCAACTTGCATCCCAATTTGAGTGTTCTCCTTGAAGACATTGTATATTGTTAACTAAAATCATTCCCTCCCCAAAATCATTTCCTACATCATCTGACCATGTCATTCTTTCATTTCAACCCTTCTGCCCACACTTGAAGCCTATTCCCATCTAGTTTTATTTTGAGTTCTGTTACCATTCCCTTTCTTTCTGTATCTTCCATGGCACCCACATGATGTTCACAGGCTGGATGTCAGCAGCAAGTTAAAAAAAATTCATGAAAAATTTGGATGTGTGTCTAATTAACTGGAAAGTCTCATTTTTATTGATACCAGCCCTTGCTTGCCTTTCTTCCTTCCTTCCAACTTCCTTCCTTAAGTGCAGTTCTAGACCCAATATGTAATGCTCAGATAATCCATTGCATGGAATATGATGAAATTGCACATGTCATACTAGTTGGTACCTGCATTGTAATTCATTCTGCTTTACTTGCTGAACTTATCCCTACTTGTCCCTGCCAAATTTTGCTAGCTCAATACAAAAAAGCAGCACAAGCTGCAAGCTGCAAGCCAAGTTTTTTTATTAGTGACATGCTGGTTTCACAGCACACACTAGAATTATTGAAGAGGCCATGATGTTTGATAAGTAAAGGTTTAGCACATTTCTGTCATGTTTTCCAACCAACTTCCTTGAAAGAGCAGTAAATAAAAATATAACATTCCAAGATATTGGATCAGTAAATCCCTATTTGTTTTTACCTCAATCCAAGCTATACATATTTCTATTGCAGTCTACAAAGGTCTAACAATGACTCTGAGGCTAGAGCATAGTTGTTGCTGTTGAGAGGGAGTCTAACATGGGAGGTAACATCAGTGACTTGTGAGCAAGCCAGTCAATATTTCTTTACATTTTGGCCAGCCAAGCAATTGTATTGGCACTACTCCACTACACAATAGGGCCAATCACAGCTTCTAGCCCCAATTAACCAATTTACAACCCTGAGAACTACAGAGGCAAACCCCAAAGTGAAACATGACCGGGATCTGAAACATGCAATTTTTCTCTGGCTAAGACCAGGTTTTGGGATATAGTTTTTTTTATACAGGTACTAGCAAGCAAGTAGATTATGAGTATAATACATAAAATTTGACTGCACTCAACATTGAGCCCCCCAAAAAATATACATGTCAAAAAATGGCATGAAGTGCCATTTCATGCTGGATTTCCACAATTTTCTTTCTTTGCTGCTTAGTTTTACATGGGCGACCACTGCAATTTCGATTTGAGCTCATCTAGAGAGGCAGAGGCAGAGTCTTATGTAAAGAAAGTGTGTCAAATGTTGGGTCAGCCTTCATGCACATGACATTTCAGATTGGGGTTTTTGGGTGCTTTCGCAGATGTCAACTAATATAATTTATTTCAGCCCATAGAAATTTGTCAATAATCCTAAAAAAATTCAGGCAGAATCTGCACATAGTATCAAAACTATCTATAAAAAATCTTTAAAGAAAGTCACTTGTGTAATTAGACAGGCTGATTTCCCCAACTCATTTTGGATCCAGGTTTGCCTCTGTATATAATAACCAGCTCAATAGCTTTATCTCTTCAACTACAAGCTGTGGGGAAGCTCATATGCTTGTACTTGTACATCCAGTATTAACACACTTGGCATCTTCATTTGCTATGAAGAAGTGGGGTAATAGATTTGCTCTTGTTCACTGTTCAGCACATGTTCCTGAATTATTTGAATAATTGGTTTAATGCAGATCAGAAATTTAAGTGCAATACAGATTAAAGATAACTCTTCCAAATTGAAATCTCCCTCCTTGTCACAGTTGTCAAAATTGAAGACCCAATACTAACATGTTCCTTCCCTTCTCTCCTATCAAAGCAAAGGTTGATAGGTGAGTGATTTCATACTGAGTGAATTTCAAGGGTGTCAAACAGTTGTCCTATTCAGCTCTATGTACCATGTATATAGAGACAGAGATCAAATAGATAGGAAAAACCTTCAGGCAGTACTTTAAGGATGTAGCGTGGGGTATAATAAATGAGGTGCTGAGACTGAAATAACCAGTATTGGCTCATACTTCAACATCTCCAAAAAGACATTTCCAAAACAAATAGGTGTACTAAAAGAGTAGTGGGAGGAGTTGTGTGCAGAGATTAAGTTGTATGTTTTCTGAGTACAACTTATCATGATTGTGATTTTTTACTCTATTGATGCAGGCAAAAATGCATGCTCAGTTCTGAACAGGAGGAGTGGATGGAAAGAGGAAATTGAAGAGATTTCCAAACCAGAGCCAACACTAAGCCTTGCTAGGCTGCTACTCTCAATCTATTTCAGGACTTGGGAGGAACAAGTGCACAGACACTGTGTCCATCAACATCCATAGCTGCATTTACCTCATCTCCTTCCTCTCCATTTGTAATTCAATCCTAGCTCTGCAGATTCTCAACATCCAGAATATCTTCTATATTGCCTTCCTGTGTGAGAACATCTTGGAGGTGTCATCCAATCCATTGAAAACTTCAGCCTCTTTATCTCCATCTATCATATCAGTGTTCATGTTCCCACTTGGATGATCTCCCAAGCTCTTTTTCTATTGTGAAAAGTCCTGCTCCTTTGCTGACCACTTCCCTGCCTGCTACATTCAGCTTCAAACCCAACACATTGTCATTCCCAGGCACAGGATCTAAATTCAGAAACAGCCAGGTCAGATGACAATTATTGTGGGTGTGAGATTTCCAGCTGCAGTGGCTGAGGTGAGGGATATGGGTTGTACAAAAATGTATCCTTTGGGACTGAGATCATACTTCAGTATCTTTCACATCTGATTCAAGTTGAATTTAACAGCACAAATTTTGTTACCCATGTTTGTAACATCTATTCCTATTGCTGTCCACAGCAATATAGGCTTGGCCCTCATATGGATGGTTACTTTTTGCTGATCACATGAGGCAAAGAGATGCCATTGTCAAGTATGACAATATGGCCAGAGGAAGAGATGAGGATGTTGGCAGGTTTGATGTCCTGACAGACAAGACCAGTTTGGTGGAGGAAGAGGTGGCTTACAGCAAGTTTGGCACTGGGGAAGCAGAAGGTGGAGAGTGCCTGAGAAGATAGAGGGAGCAATAACTGGAGAGCAATATATTATATATATAATTAGATATGCATTGGCTCATTTCTGTTGCATTTTGGTGCAGAATAAGCTCTTCAACAAAATCTTGGGTGGTATACATTAAATCAATGTTAAATTGGACAGAGGTTTCTTTTGTACATTGGGATGACCTTAGCCCATTGAACTTCAGAATTCAACTGTTCAAGACACAAATCAAAGTCTGAGAGTATGTGTTGGGTATTTCAAAGAATGCTGTACACTATAGCCAACTGCAAAGGGGCTTTATTAGTACTCAGCAGTTACCAGTTCCTTGACCCACACAAAAGGTTCTTCAAAATTTTCAGCAAAATTTTTTTGTGAGCAATTTGAACAGTACATATGTGGTATTGCACAAATTTTGCAGCAATATCTACAATCAATTGAAATTGACAATTTTGCAATTGGAAACAAATACATAAGAGAGCTATAATAAGCCCAACATTGATAGCTAACTTGGAGTAATTGTGGGATACTTGTTACAGTGGGTGCAGAACTGCGCTACATGTTGTATTGTACTTTTCACCTTAGTACCAAGTATTGGTCCAGGTGTTGGACAGTTGCTGAAACTACTATACATAGCTTGCCAAAGCTAGTAGACCCACCTGTACCTTATACAGAAGTTTCAATGAGCCCACATTGCTCTGATGTACCCAGGGATTGATGGATGATTGGAATGGCTTGTTGGAACTTACTCCAGTGGCTCAAGAAGTGACAGACTCAGTGCTGCATTGTTTCAGATGCAGTATTTGAAGTGCTGAGAATGGGAAGAAGCTAGCTGAGGTCTCAGCAAAGGTCCAGATTGAGGATCAGAAGAAGTGTGCACAACCTGATGCTACAGGCTAAGGCCAGCTTTGACATTTACCACACTAGGTACTTGTTGAAGTATCAGAAGTAGATGGCCCAAGTGTCAAAGAAGTATAGTGTCACTTAGTGATGAAGATGATTGAATATCTGTGGAAGCTAATATGGGAGAACATCTGGTACAGTTGGACACTTAGTCTGACATTATCATGGGTGCAGGATAAAGGATTATTCCAGTGTATGGGTTGATCAGGCTGAAATGCAGCAGTTACTCAGAACTGCAGGATCAGGTTTCTGGAAGAAGGCATAGAAGGTTTATTTTCCTATTGACTTTGGGTTTATTGTTGGTTAGTTTCTGGATTTGGACACTTGCACAAGTTTGTACATGTATCTGACATTATGGTTGTACAGTTCTTGGCTCTCAGCATAGTATAAGTACAGAGTAGAGTACCAGAACAAGACAGTTTTGGAGCACCCCATCAGTTTGGACACTTAAAGCTCGCCCACACTTTGCCCAGTACTTCAATGGTCCACTGTTGGATAGTATTGCAGACTATCTGCAACTTGAGCAACACTCTCATTTATTTAGTACAGCTCATTGTTTGTCAGCCTGTTGCTGACCTTGCTGCTGTATCCCACTCATCATTTGCTTGGCTCATTGCCAGCCTTGTGGTTATCAAGTTGGGGACTCATATATCTTCCACAACCTTTATGCCCCTCTACCTGGACCTAGTAGTCTGTCAAGCCTAGAGATTTCTGTTAGACTCTACTAGTGGAGTCAAAGTTGATTATAAAAATATATTATCTACTCTGTGGAACCTTTGACAATGCACTCTTGCAAACCCAGTTATGCTTGCTTGACAGAATCTGTAGCCTACATAAGTACACATATAACTACAGGATAAGTTAGTAAGAAGGTAAACAAGAGATATAACTAAGGACATACCCTCAGAACAAAGGAGAAGTTCTGAGGGTTGCACTGCTTTCATAGGTATATATATATGTAAAAATTTGTAGAGGGAAAATAGATCAGGATAAAGAATAATGCTCTGCAACCCCCCTTTAATACCCATACAGAAGCTTTCACTCTTCAGGAGTCTGTCTGAAACACCAGGATGCCCCAGTGCACAACCATATGCTCCTATGCATCCTACACATCCAACCTCTCATTTCTGACACTCCCCCTGGCATCCTGATACCACCAATCAAGGCCCAGGGCAGTAACAATATGACAATGCTTGTCTTTAGGAAGAACTTTTGTCATAATGTCAGTGATGTTTTGGGAGGAAGAAACAGGATGTATGGAAACATGTCTGCAAGCAACAAATTTGCAAACAAAAAGATGCCAGATATCAATGTGTTACAGATGATGGCTTTTAGTGGTTTCTGAAAAACTAACTGCACCTAAATTGTCACAGAAGATATCCAGAGCCTTGTCCCCTAACCCCAACTTGATTTCATCCAACCAGCCGTGTATCCACAGGGCCTGCTGAACTACACAAGACATCAAAATGAACTCAGCTTCAGTAGACAAAAGTGCAATTAGTGTTGGGCTCGGGTTGGGTTTGGGACTCCAAATCCTGACCCAACCTGAACCCAACTCATGACCCAGACCTGAGGAGTCAGGTCCCAGGTACCCAACTTTACTGCACTTGGGTCATTGCTAAGGTCACAGCACAATCAATTGAATAGATTCCTAATGTTCATTGATTGTACTGTGACCATATACTACATGGTATTTTTCAATTTCAATTGCACAAACTCATATACTATATGTGTTTGTGCAATTGAAATGAAAAATATAATGCTGGTGCCCACAGTCAAAACTGAAGGCTATGATGTAATGAGATTTGGTTAAAATCTCATTACATCATAGTCTTCAACTCAACTAGAAGAACATTTTATAAGCAGTTGTCCCTCTTTTATAAAGAAAACATTACTTAACACTGCACTGGCCAGGTCATTTCAGGTCATCTTGGGTCAGTTGGGTCAGTGTCAGGTTGAATATTGTGACCCAACCTGACCTGGTACAAGGGTCCTGACCCAAAACCTGATGTGACCTGGCTGACCCAAGCCCATCACTAAGCACAATTGTGTCCTGACACTTGGACAACCACACTACTGGTGACCCATTGACCAGGAATGTATAACCAGACATGGATTTTTGAGTTGACTTGTTGCCTGCCCAATCTGTGTTGACATATCCAATGGGTTTAACCTTTGAACCTGAACCTGTTCCTGGATAATAGATAATTCCATAATGAACAGTGCAGAAAATATAGCAACAAAGTTTGATAAGGAGGTCCCAGTGGACACATTTAGGAGCATTTTGAATGGTCAAAAGCACTGCACAAGCATAGACAATGTTGGGACAGGTACTACTTGCTCCCCACATCAGGAAAAATAGGGTTGGACCTTGGGAAACCTAAGAAGAATAGGACACTTCAAGCACTTAGTTTACCTAGGCCATCCTCAGGTAAGTGCTTGAAGTGTCCTATTCTTCTTAGGTTCCCCAAGGGTGTCATTATACCCCAAGCTCAACCCATTTTTCCTGATGCATCAGCAACAGCTGAGGATTCCTCAGAAGGGTTTCCCTTTCATGAATGCTTGGTCCTCATCAGTTTGGACTTTATTTTGCTTGAGCAAGAAATTTGGAAGTAGAGGGGTGAAAATAGGGTGTAGGTTGTCAATGATGCTAAAATACCTAATGGCATTGTGAAAGAAGGGAGCTTGGGAGATGGCAATAGAATTGTCATTGAGATGGTTGATTGTTAGTCCAACAAGGAAATGCTTGTCATGCACATCAGAGAGTTCCCATCCTGTGAATCCATTGACCATGTTGTCTGCTTCACTTTTGGCACTTGAACCAGAATAGACATTGTCAGTGTGAATGGTAGCAATGATGAATTTGTTAGTCTTTGGGTTGCGGCAAAAGTGAATGCATGAGTCTGCTCAAGAGGACTTGAATCCATTTTGTTTGAATCTTTGCTCCAATTCCTTGTACCAAATGTGGCCAGCTTGAGACATACCATACAGTGGCCTGTGCATCAGGTATACTTTATCTTCCTTCCCTTTCTGCGCAAAACCAGTTGGCTGGGATATGTAGACTGGAGGATCATTTGGAAGAGTACCATTTAAATACACTCCCAAAAAATCCCATTGGCATGTTCACAGGCATTGGAATGTGCATATGGAAATGAGTAACTGGACAGATTCAAAGTGAGCAACTGTTATGCCCTACGCTATTTTTTCCACTCTTTCCAACCACTACACTCACCACACGACTCGATAATAGTCTTACCAATCAATTTGGCTCTCCAAATCTGACACACGTTTTGCGAGGCGGACTAACCAGTTGCTCATTCCAAACTTCTATTCACAAGACCACATGTCTTCCCGCAGAGTATAAAAGCCTTGTACCTACATCTCTCACAATAATGCTGTTATTACCTGAACTATCTTGATCTGTGTTGTTTCTGTTCTCTTGTTCACTAGTCTATAATATTATTCTGCTTAACACTGAGTTGAGCAAACCCCATTGACACCGAGTCACTGGCATACCCACTTCTCACTTGTCGAACCAATTGACAAGACTATTAGACTGCCGTAGCCTTTTGAATATTCCATCTCGTAGGGTAAACGGACACTGAGTCATGAACCTCCCGAGTCAACCCTCATTAATACCATCTTAATGAGTTCTTTCGACATACTATTTCTAGTTGCACCGAGCTACTAGATTTATTATTCAACACTTGAGGATCATTCCTCCACATCCAACACCAAAACTGTACAGGACTTGTTCACCTGTTGTACGTAGCGACTCCCCATTGCATATTCTGTCTTGGCTGTGGTATAATAAAATACTTTCTATTCATTGAACCTGCTACAAGCTTCTAACAACAAAGGTAGTAAAGGTCCTAACAAAATAACAGCATTCTCTCCATCACCGAGATGTCTGGGGAACCTGCAAAATGTTTTGTAAGTGAACAAGAAAGACGGCATCAAGAACAAGAATGCCAAAGAGCAGCGAGAGCTACAAGGTTCCAGAGAAGAGAGGAGCAACGTGGAGCTTCTACACTGGACAACCGCTCAGTTTCATCAGCACCTGCGAGAGGTGCCATACCCTCAAGAACAGGGGAAATTTTGGAATATAATGATAGAAACCCATTTGACCTGGAAAATCCTGTCAAACACGGGTCTCCTCATGTTCCGGGACACCTGGTCTCGACACCATATGTTTTGAGTCACTCCCAGCGAGGTCAGCCATATCATATGGCAGCAAGAGCTGACTCGAGGCTAGCCATGAGGCCAACACAAAGTGCCCCAATAACACCCAAGAAAGGAAGGGAACAAGAAACAATTCATTTATCAGAATTAACTCGTTCCCCGGAAGATCCTCGAGGCTTTAGTGTGGGAGTCAGCTTGACATGCCCCTTCCACATGCCAACTCATCCTGAGAACGAGGATTATTATGAAGATATTGGCATATCTCCAATGACACAATATACATCTATAGGAGCGAGACATGGGGTCATCTCCCCATTAGAACATATCAGATGTCCACTTCCTCTCACACCAAGAGAAGAAGAATCTAAATTTGCATTGCAACAATCAGAACGAGAGACGAGTCGGGGGTTATACCCATTGGGTCCACTCTCATTAAGGGGCCCACGGTCTCCATTCAATTTAAAATGGTCTACTCCGATAGTAGAAAGCGACGCAATACAGGCTCAGGGATTGTTGAACCCAATCCCTGATATAGGTAGAAGAACTGTCTCTTCACTGGAGCAAAGCAGTCCATTACCTGCTCCTCCAACAACAGAAGAATTCGTGAAGGAGACACAGAATTGGAACTGCGAGAGTTCCTTAATGTCCCCTCCCTATCAGAATGTTCATGTTGTACCATCGACAGAATTAACACATCAATTGGTTGATTTACTTCAAATCAATCAATGCACACATTTCAAATTAATAAAGGCAATGCAATATTATATTCGAATTATTAATGGTTGAGACCCAGAAACGAAGGACAATTTCTGGGTACTAGCTGCCTATTTTTGGAAATGTTTAATGCAATGACCTTCCCAGCTACCTAATGGAATAAATAATGAAATATTCCAGTCGAAAGAAGTATATGAAGGAGCCCTATGGCTATCGCAGCTGATTATGAATCCCAAATGAATGGAAATGGTGAACGAGGCCACCATGAGGCATCTCAAGTCAATACAAAAATCTCGAATCAATTTTCTGCTCAATACAATAGTGGATAACGAAGAGAGGAAAATGCTGAACTCTCCTACATTATCACTATTAGATAAAGTGGAACAAGGACGGTCCGCAAGAGCAGACGACCTTATTGGGGGTTACAGTTATACCAGTCAATTTCGGGACCAGCAGAAAATAGCTCAGGTGGCAAAGGAGTATTGTAGATCTATGGGAAATACTACTACTCCAAGTTATGAGGATCTGGAAGAGTCGAGGCAACTTCCACCCACTGAACTGGACCGCAGGCTGCTAATAGTACCCAAGGAAAGGGGTGAACACCAGGTGAGGACAGCCGACGGGGTTTGGGAACTCAAACCCTCCTCAGGAAAGTCTCGAAAGGAGGAGAATGAATTCTTTTCAGAAAGAACTGCAAGACATTTGGCATTGCAAAATGCCAGCGACACACTGATGAGTGCGATAAATCCTCGAGACAAGGATATTCACCTAGCGAAGCAGTACGAGGAGAGAATCCATGGAGATGTGGGAGGCTCATGGATACTAAGAGCCCAGATGGAATCAGTGACAGATGAGCTGGAAGCTGCTATGACCACAGGGGATCCTCATACGAGTCTTGAAACCCAAACCAAGCAGGAGATTTTCTCTCCCAGAGCAGAACATTTGCAAGCTGGAAGCTCAAAAGTACATATTGGAGGTGAAATTCCTCTCAATGCAGCTCTACAATTGGAAAGATGGGCTGCCCGAGACAAGTATGCTGTATCGATGACTCGTTTTGCTAATGAATCTCACCCTGTGGGTCAATATCCCAAACAAACAGTGACAGAGCCTGATTTGGGACACTCATTATGGCCAAATCATTTGGGATTCAGGACTGACGGTCCGACATATCATAGAAGAGAAACACCCGAAGCTTTCCATGAGAATAATCAGTTGGAAGGACTGGGTTGGAATGCAAGGGGTTTGGTGAATTCCCCAAATACCACTGGACCTGGAATTCCTTTCTCATCTTGATATTCAGATCCTGGAAACACGGCCTGAGTCAGTGAACAGCAAAACCAATGGGAGATGTCAGGACCTAGTCAGGTAAAACAGTGGAATATGGCATACGCACCACCTTCAGGGGAAAGGAATGAATTCGAGAACAAAGGATTTAACTTTGTGAGAAGTCGAGATAACTGGGACCTTTCATTTTCCAAAGATCAGCTCTGCCCTTCAGCTCTCGAGACTCATCACCCAATGCCCCCATTAGAGAAAAAGGAATTCACTCCCCTACAAAATGTAAAGGGTACAGGAAAAGTGGTTAATCCTTTCACTAGGGAATTGAGTTGCCAGATTTCCCAACCACCGAGAGCCTCAGAAGTCCTCCCTCAACAGCCTGCAATTCAACAGATGGTGCATGTCTCACCACCAGTAGTTGTGGAAACTGCTCCTCAGGCTGCAGGATTCACTCCACCTGTATTTACAGCTGCTCCTAGGCAATACGTCCACCTGACTGCCAGAAATTCTGACTCGATACCTGCAATTCCACATAGATCACCGGGACAAGTAACGAATGATTATCACCCTATTGTCTTGACACAGCAAGAACCAGCCAGAGTTCCAGCTGATCAATATTGGAGATCGGGGACTCGAGAGTATAGACCCTACATAGCTGAGCCAACGTATGACTACTCAAATTGTGCCAGTACCTATAGAGGGTACAGAGTAGCAGGAGCTCCAGGAGGACCTCCGTATGGAGGAGTCACACAGATGGGAGGAATTAGTGAGGGAAATTCGGAGAGAGAAAGAGATAGTAGAAATGGCAGTTTTAGAGGGGGATCTGGAGGTGGTGGACCAGGGGGACCAGGGGGACCAGGTAGTCCAGGAGGACCACCTGACGATCCTGACAATTGGGGGTCAAATCACGATGCATATTGGCACCCGGCAAATGGATAGGTAGCTGTACGAGGCCCCAGAGGTGAAAGAGGAGAACCAGGTCCCGCAAGATGAGATGCGAGTCAGATTCTGGAATTTGATCAGCAAAAAGATCGATTAAATAAGGAAGCGAAACTCGATGTCAAAAAACCTGACCCTTTCAATGGCTCCGATAGGTGGAAATGGGAACCTTTCCTCTCGCAAGTCCATCGCACTTTCATGGCCAAACCTACTATCTATGAGAACGACTCAGATAAAATTGGTTTTGCTGTCTCATATTTGACAGGGGCAGCGGCTACTCACTACAATAATTTGTTGAAATGGGAAGAAGCTGGAATCCCTGTCCCTGCTCTCTGTACTTGGATTGACTTTGTCGCGGAATTCACATTGTATTTTGGACTATTCAATCCTGCACGAGACACACAGGTGAAACTGGCCTGGATCAAGCAGATGGACAATGAATCGTTTGCAACATTTATTATTCGATTCCAGGAGTATGTGTTCAAGACGGGATACAATGACACGGCATTAGTAGCAATGCTCCAAGGGGCGGTAACCAGGAGTCTCAACGTTACAGTAGCGGCTCAAACTCATCCCCCTCAGAATTATCCACAATGGGTACAGCGATTCCAGGAGTTGGACAATTTGATTTGTGCAACCAATGCAGCTCATTCTCGTGGAGGAAATTCTGGTTTCAGGATGTATAATCCTATGGCCCCATTGAATCCTCAAAACTCTAACCTGCAACAAGGATCCAATAATAATAACCCCCAGCAAGCAGGGGGTCAACAAGGTAGGAATCAAGGTAATTGGACCAATCAACAAAGAGGAGCTGCAGCTTGGGATAGTAATGTAAATTTGGACAATATTAGTGATATGGTATATGGACAATCTGAAGACTTTGCAAGCACCTTGAGTCAGAATGGAAATAGTGGAGAAGGCTTAGAAAATCAGGGAGGAAACAACAGAGTCTCAAAAAACCCAGGAGACGAAGAATTCCTACAGGCAATTTGAGCTGCCAGGACCCCTGAGCAAGTCAAAGAGTTCTGTCAACATCGTAAACTGGGACTCTGCTATAATTGTGGTGGATCAGATCATATTGGTAAAGATTGAAAGAATAGGGAGAATTGGGACCCTCCAAAAAATGGAACTTCAAGTATAAACAATCAACGAAGTGACCAGTTGAGGGCCGCAACCTTTACTCTAGAAGGGGACCCACCTAACGACGAGATTTGGAATGTCAAGATAGAAAACGACTCAGGAAAAGTGGAGGGGATTCCAGAGACACACTGAGAGCAGCCTGGAATCCAAAAAACCCTGCTCAAGCAGTCTGTCGTGGGGCAGTAATAGAAAAATCATCCCCAGCTCATCTCTCGTCTCACTCTAACAACTCATTTCTTGTCTCGACACGTTTCCCCTTCTCCAATTCCGAAAATCTAAGCTATAATACTCTTATTGATTTGGGCGCGACTTGTTCTTTTATCGATAAAAACCTTGCAGAAAAATTCCCAAAAAATATCTCTGATTTAGATACTCCAATTCCACTTGAATTATTCAATGGACAGCCAACTTCAGCAGGGGATATAACAAAAATTTTTAAAGATACTATCAGCTTCACCAATGGTTCAATTCAAACAGTCAAATTCCTAATAACCCAACTACACCCAATGGCTCCTATTGTGTTAGGTTTACCATGGCTCAAAGAATTCAATCCTGAAATAAATTGGAAGGATTTGACTTTGACATTCCAAGGAAGAGAACAAATTTCAGCTTCACTAGTTGATTTGTTCACCGGTACATGGAACTTGAATACTAACAAGACACAGGATACATCAATCCCTGACTTGAAACACAAATCAGCCTATAACAAACAAGAAAATGGGGATGTAGACTCGTTGGTTTTGGAATTCAATAAATGGTTGCTTTATATGAATTGGGCTAATGATTACAACAAGGATCTTGAAAAATGGAAAAATAAATACAATATAGGGAAAAATGGAAATGGATACTCCGAGAAAGCATTGAAAGCTTGGGCAGAAAGGATTGATGAAAGAAGTTTGAAACTGCCAGCATACAAGCAGAAATGGAGATGGATATATAAACGAGTCAGAAAATTGCATCAGGATTCTATTCCACAAGGCCTGCCGACAAGGGTATTAAATATCTCAAAAACCTCTGCACTCCAACAATGGAGAAAACATACAAAACGAGGGATGAAGATAGGAAAACCCGAAAAGGTCGAAAGGAGAATGGGTCCAAACCTCCCAGGCAAGGCAGTAAGTCTCATCAGTGCAGCTGCAATGGACACTATAATATGAGACGGGATGCCTGCCTATTTCCTGCATATCACCACAGTCTCAAATCAAGTGAATAATGATGATACCACTAATACAGAAAAATCTGCAACTCACGAGTCAATTTGAGGAAATAGGGAACCTACAGAAAAACTTCTGACAGAAGCAGAGACTGGAGAATCTTGAAAAGACAAAGAAGAGATACTCAAACATGTTCCCAAGAAGTATCGAGACTTCTTGGACGTGTTCTCCCCAGGAGAGGCGAAGGTCTTACCTCCACACCGTCTGTACAATTTAAAAATTGAGACAGAAGGGGACTCAGCCCCTCCCTTTGGGAAACTCTATAACATGTCAGAAACAGAACTAAAAGCCCTAAAGGATTATATCAATGATATGCTAGGGAAAGGGTTTATTAGAGCCTCCAACTTGCCTGCTGGGGCTCCAGTTCTATTTGTAAAAAAGAAGGATGGAAGCCTAAGGCTCTGTGTTGACTATCGGGCCTTAAATCGAATCACAAGAAAGAATAGGTATCCCTTACCCCTTATAGGCCCACTTGTTGACCAACTATGAAGGGCAAAATATTTTATGAAACTCAATTTGAGAGCAGGATATAACAATGTCCAAATAGCAGAAGGCCACAAGTGGAAAACAGCGTTTCATATGCGATACAGATCCTACAAAATGTTGGTAATGCCTTTCGGGTTAACAAATGCCCCCTCGGCTTTCCAATTTTTTATGAACAACATTTTCCATGATTTACTGGATGTATGCGTGGTTATTTACTTGGACGACATTCTCATTTATTTGGATGACAAAAAAACCCACAAGGAACAAGTCCAAAAGGTATTACAAAGGCTATGAGACAACCACCTACATGCAAAACCAGAAAAATGCAGTTTCGATACCGACACAGTTGAATATTTGGGGGTAATAATAAATCCTAAAGGAGTGTTGATGGATCAGTCCAAAGTCAAAGCCATAACATCTTGGCCGGTTCCACAGAATATAAAAGAACTGCAATCATTCCTGGGTTTTGCAAATTTCTATCGCAGATTTATTGACAATTATAGCGGCATAACGAAAGCCCTAATGTCACTACTGTGAAAGGATGCCATTTGGCATTGGGACGAGTTGTGTCAAAGGTGTTTCAATTTATTAAAAAATGCCTTTACACATGCCCCGGTGCTACAACATTTCAACCCAGAACTTCCGATTATTCTGGAATGTGACGCGTCGGATTGGGCAATAGCAGGAATATTGTCTCAGCTGGATCCGAAAACTGGAGAAATACATCCGATTGCTTTTCATACTCAATCCATGATACCAGTGGAAATAAATTACAATATTTACGACAAAGAACTACTGGCTATTGTGGAATGTTTTAAAGTTTGGAGAGCTTATTGTGACAGTTCGAGATTCCAAATCCAAGTCTATTCTGATCACAATAACCTGCAGTGGTTTACGACTACCAAACAGTTGTCGGCGAGACAAGCGAGGTGGTCAGAGGCCTTATCAGGATTTGACTTCCGAATCAACTATAGACCCAGAACTTTGGGAGCAAAACCAGATGCTTTGATGAGACGAGCAGATGTATACCCAAAGAAAGGAATTGATAGGGACTCTGCTAGAGCAGGAAGAGAGCAAATATTGATTCCTCTGGAATGACTCAATGCAGCATTGCTTTTGAATGAGGATTTGTTATTAGAACAGATTCGAAAGGCGGAACAAGATGAATTCATGCGAGACACCATAAAGCAGATTCAAGAAGGGAAGATTAAAAATGTGGTATTCGAAAATGGGTTACTTAAATGACAAGGTCGTATATATGTCCCTAACGACACAAACCTTTGACGAGACGTACTATCTGCCTATCACAATCACGCACTCACAGGACATCTGGGCGAGAAGAAAACAAAAAAGATACTCAATCAGTTGTTCTTTTGGAAAGGAAGCAGCAAGGACGTACATCACTACATACAAAGCT
>KN834755.1:1335065-1356040 GCA_000827265.1 Collybiopsis luxurians FD-317 M1 | reverse complement strand
ATTTTTCATGCATCATCATCATTTATGAGATATTGATGTGGCAACAAGTTCATCATTTTGTCGGCAACATCATTAGTTCATCAGATACTAATGCTTTATTCGCGAGAATCCACTGCTTTTACTTTTCATAAAGAAATCATCATGTGTTCTAATCACTGTTGATTCCGAGACTGCACAATCATTTCAAGTTGACACTGAGTTTGGGTTTTAGTGCACTGAAGCACAATGTACCAAGTTCCTAAGTTCTCTTTAAGTATAAGGGTAGAAATTATTAGATATTAGATTTTTAAACCCAAATAAAATTGAGTTGTATCAATGCACAGGGAGTGTATCACAGACAACACCTCTTTCTTTGCTGTTGATTCAACCATCACTGAACAACATTGAATTATCACCCATATCAAGCCACATAATTCTGAGTCCTCACCCACATCCCTACCCAATTCCACACCAACCCTTGACACTTTGTGCCCACCCCTACCTCTTTCCCCAACCCCTCCCATATCTTTGCCCACCACAACCCAACCTAACAATAGCTATCCATTGTCCACACTGTAACCACCACAAGCCATCAAGAACCCTGTGGTTCCTCCTGGACCAGCCATCCGATGGAAAACTCTAGTCACATTCCTACTGGCATATGAATGGGATTGAGGAGGGTCAAGGGGAGTGTTTGGGGTGTTTGCACAATACAGTAGATGACTTGTTTATTGGTGATCAAGATGAGGGGAAAGAGTAAGCATGGAGTGGGGCATGGTCAATGGTAGTGTTGAGTGGCTGTGGGAGGGAGGAATGGAATGTTGGGTGAACAGATAAGGGTTGGGGCTGGAGTCACAGTTGGGAGGTGTGAGTCTATGGTGGGCTTGGAGGTAGGGGAGGTCAAATTTGGGTGTGTATAGAGAGTTGGGCCATTGTGGAGGTAGGAAATATTGGGACATTGGGAGATTGAGGTTGAAGCCATGGGCCAAGGTTGGGTTGGAGTTAAATTTTTGCATGTCATGATTTTTTATGTGTGTATGTTTGCCTAAATGTGGTGGGGGAGTATGAGTGTGCTCTGTTTGCATTTGTTTTTGCATACTTATCTTGCTCATCTTGCTTTTGGTCATCTTATTGTTCCTTTTCTGGTACCACCTCCTCTGCCTTTATTTGCAAGTGTGAGTGTCAAACTTTGCTTGATTGATGATTTCTTTTCTTTCTTTCTTGTCATCTGGATTACTTATTATTGTCAATTATATTCCTCTTTTTTCTCTCTCCTTGTCCCTTCATTTTTCTCTTGATTTGCTGTACAAATGTATGGATGTATGTGCATGTTAAGCAAACAAAGGACAAAAAGAAGCACACAGTACAGAGCAAACACATTATGACAGCTGTCATAATTTATTGCCTGTTGCATAATCATCTGTTGGTCCTCAATTTTTTTGCACCTGTTTATTTGTATTTGTGCCTGCCTTCAGACACTGGGTAGTTATCAAGGGTGGTGTCCATGATGGCAATCTTGGCCTCTGCTGTTTGATGGATGACTGCAATAACCCAGAATTTGTACCCCTTCTCATTGTTCCTTGTATTCTGCGAACTGAGGCCAATTACAATGTGATAATGAACAGTGGAGGCCGGGTTCCTTGCCAGCTTTTTTTCTACAAGGATGTGATCCAAATTGCCCACCAGCTCAATGAGGACCTGGAACTTGGCGATTGCATCAACCTGCTGTGCTATCACCCTCACCCTGAGGGTCTCACATGTGCTCATCCTCGAGAGTTCAAAATGGGCAGCTGTGTATTTGAGTGCAGTCTATTGCGGTGGGAGGCCAAGGCAAAGCATCTTCACCATGCTCCCTTGACTATTGACCTGGACACTTTTCTTTCTTTTGTAAAGTCTTGTCATCCTGAGGTTTGGGTCTCTTTCAACAACATGCCAGTACCTTCAACATGGAATTTTCATCAGGGGAAAAGCATCTATGTGGTAGAGCCTTTTGGTGACAAATACACAGGGCTTTTACTACCAAAGGATCAACACGGTGCATTGGGGATAATCAAATCCATTGGAGATCATACTTGCAATGTGGCATTCAACCAAGAACTCTTTGCTATCCCATCCATGTTGCTCACCAAGTACTTTAACAAAATGGATTCTGTATTCATAGCAGGCTCTGAGATCACAGGGAGGGTTCTAGAGCTGAATCTTTCTCAGCATTCAGCGTTGCTTTTTCTTAATGAGGAGACTCAAAAGTTGTTGAAGCAAGAGAGGGATTGAAAGAATAAAGGAAACTTCACCTCAAATGACTTTTTTGTCAGTGAATACTCTTTGATGGATATGGTGCTAGAACTTCCCCTCAATGTCTTGCAGTTGGCCCCAACCATGCCTGTATTCCATTCCAAAAGTTTGTCCTCAGGGTCCTTGTTGCAGTTGTCAGCCGGGGTAGCTGTTGAATGATCTCAAGCACCACTTGTTGCCAACAAATCTAGAGATTATTGAACATGTCAGTTTCCATGGATTGGCCTCTCTGTTTTCGTTGCCAAGCACCCTGTACAATGAGGTTATTGGGGTGTTGTCATTGATGTAAGTCAATGGGACTCTGCAATCAGTGGTTTGGTGATTGGCATTCAGTATGACATCATCAATGTAGCAGTCGCAGTAGAATGGTTGGACTTTGATCATGTCTGTGAAAGGCAGTAAGTATGGATCCTTAGAGAATCACTCAAAAATTGATGTTACAATGGACAGAACTCTTCACTTTCTTCATGAGGTGGACAGTTCTGGGCTCAATAACTACTACTGATTCAAGGAGGGCTACAAACCCAACTACTCCAATACTGAACATCTGGCTGTTGAAACTTGTGCAGTGAGGAGAAGAGCTGATGCCTTGTATGAGAAGGTGGTGGAGGCTGACCTTGCCAAGTATGCGGACAATATTCGTGCGCTTTCTCTCATTGATATTCCAGAGCAGAGCAAGTGGATTCTGGATCCTCACTTCAAAATGGGTTTAGGAGACTTGGAATTCTATGTTATTATTCATCACAGGAAATTCAAGAAGGCAACTGACCAGCTCGTGCACCTTGATTTTTTCTTCGGAAAGCTCCAGGTGCAAATCTAGCCCAATCGCAAACAGCAGGGTTGTGTTGAGGTTATACATCCTTCTGACATTTGCAATGTTCTGGATGGTGGTGTGAAGACCAAAGCAGTCCCTACAAACTCCAGGGAGGCTTGTGGACTGTATCTTGTCATGAGTGCAGATGATATCAAGCTCTTCACCCACATTAGGAAGCTTGTTCATCATATTTGTGATGCTCTGAATGAGCTGGGTGAATTTGGGAACCACTGTGATGGAAGTGGAGTTTACCTATGTCAATGAGTGGATCTGCACCCAGTACCAGGTCACAGTCTGAATTACAAGGAAGAAATTGTCAAGGAACATCCTTTTAAAATCCACCATTCTCATCTATTGTCAGTATATCAAATGGAACATATCAATTCAACTGGCAACAGGTTGATGTATGACATTCAGAAGAGATTTGAGGGCCTGACGCTGCCATGTGATGAGCTGGATGGGAAGGAGAAGATGCACCAGATGAGGGAGAGAGTTACATCAGTAATTGAGAGTATTTACAATCTGGAGGAGCATATTTATAATGCTCACAAAACCCCTCTGCCACCACCTCAACCCAGTCCCATTGACTGGGACAAGGTGTCTCTAGTGTAGATGAACAACATCCTGTTCTGATTGGTTTGCTGTGCCCAATTTATTCTACTTACTACTTACATTGCTTGGGACTCGCTATCAAATGCTCAAACATGTAGTTCACACGATACTAGTTATTTATTTGGTATCCATATCTTGTAAACATGTTCAACAAATGAAACCTGTACATCTCTGAGATGTATTTGCTGCTTTGACCACAGTTGACTTTAGTTTTAATTGCCAAATTAGACATCCATAATGACGTTAAACTACAGTGAAGGTGATGGTTGACTTTAGTTATGAATACAAGATCAAATGTCCACAATGATGTTAAACTATGGTGAACAATTGCCATTTGGGCAGTTTTATCCAGGTAAATCAAGGACAATGCCCAAAACAAAAATCTTTTTGTTACTAATTCTTGTTCTTTTTTTAATAGCCAGCGCCTGGTGTTACTTTTTGCCTTTCCTCTGCACCTCTCATTGCTCACCCAAATCTATTGTGATATACCACATTTGACAACACATTACAATGAATACTTGCTCATGAGCCAAAACTGCAGCTATTGTGAACACCAGAACTCAAGGTGCAAAAGCACAAGCTCAATCCAGATCCACAGTCCCTACCCAACTAGAAGCTGTACAGGAAAAGATATCTTCATTGAAACACAAGATTTGCCTTGTTATGGACCATGTCTTGATATTGGTTCCACAGAGAGTGCCGGTTACAAATACTGTGGCTAGCAAATGATCTAGTACCTTGCACACTCAAGCCACCACTGCAAATCCAGAAAAGACTGTGGTTGTGGATATTGAACTCAATAATCATGATGCAGAACCTGGAGCTGGTGATGCAGGCACTTCTGCCACCCTGGACAGTCCAGAAGTTCAGGTCAACAGAGTAGATATTGTGAATCTACCTAGAGGTAATAATGCAAAATTCATTGGTCAGTTATTTCAAAAAATTTAAACACACAGTCAGTCTAACTCCATCATTGTAGATTTAGCCAAACACTGAAAATTGTGCAAACAGGCACTCCCTCTCATGCTGGGCATGCACTCCATGCACACCCAGGAAGACTCCGCTTCTTGTCCCCCCCATTCTCATTCCATCCCTCTCCCTCTCCCATCAATAACAATCAATGATGCCCTTCCAACAGGACCTCCATTTCCAGAAGTGTCTCCGCTTCATTCTCAACCTGCTACCAATGAGTCCACAACCCTTGGAATAGAAACACCATCTTCCAACCACAGTCCTCAACCCCCAGCCCTTGTGCATGACACTGACATGTTTTGCAAATCACTGGCCTCTGTAGAACAACCATTCACCCCCAATATCTCCCTACCACAAAAATTGCTCACAAATGATCCCTTTACTGAAGGAAGTCCTCATCAGTGGGATGTTCTCATGTCTCCCAACTCTGAACTACATAGTCCAAAGACTGGTGAACCTGGAGATGGAGAATACATTGTAAGCCATGGTTTATTTGGCCTTATGTGTGGCCGGAGAACCAGTGCATGGTCCTGCCATCCTCAGCAAATGAACGCTGTCACCATACGTTTCAACAAACAATACAGTCTTCCACCTTTGACACTGTCCACTACTGTTGCTCAGCTTAATGATAGGGAAGATCTACATGTTATGGTTGTCAACAGTCTAATTGGCAAGTACAATGCTATTTGGGAAGATAAAATGTTACCCCTGACACCTCCTATGGTTCAGAGACTCGCCTACAAACTACAACCAGCGTCACCTCCTTCTCCTCCCTCTCCAATGCCTCATGCGGTGTCCTATCCTCCCTCTTCTCCTTTGGCAGGTCCTTTGAGGCATCCACCCTTTCCTGAGGACAGACTAGGGTCTAGCCCTGTGCCTGATACCAGTCCAAGTCCCCCAGAATGTCAAACTTCACATTGTGTGGTGTCCTATCCTCCCTCGTCTCCTGTGGTGGGTCCTTTGAGGCCTCTGCCCTTTCCTGGTAACAGTATAGGGTCTAGCCCTGTGCCTGATACCAGTCGAAGTCCTCTGGAACATCAAACTTCACAGCATGAGGCAGACAAGAAACTGGTTTGCGGAAGGAATGTGCACTATTTATTTGATGACAATATTGATGTTGTCAAAGATTACTCAGTAGGAGCTTGCCTAGGAGCTCGTGGACTGCTTTCACCAGTTAGCAAAGTGGATGAAGGGGAAGAAGAGGGTTTGCTGGCAGGAGTAGAAGTGGATGAAGAGGAAGAAGAGGATTCACTGGTGGGGGTAGAAGAGGATGAAAAGCTCAGTAAGGAATTACTGGTTGTGGAGAAAGAAGAAGAGTATGAGGAAGAGGAGTGGAATGGTGTAGCACCGGATGAGCCAGTTCAACAGAGTGTAGACTCCCCGCCTGCTGAAAGACAGTTATCCTCTATGAAAGGCAAGGAGCACACCATAGAAACAGTCTCTGATGATGAAGGGGAAGACAATGTGGATGCGCTTAATAGAGAAGCTGCGAGCGCTGAAGGTGAGGGTGAAAACAAGGCCAGTGCTTTGCACAAGGAGTGGATCACAGAGGCTCTTCAGCTCAAGACTGACTATCGCCAGCATATCAAAGCCCTGGTGAAGAGGATTGGAAAAAGTGAGGCAGCAGTTTTCTCTGCCATAGGGGAGGTTGTCAAAGAGCCCTGTAAGATGAATGTGTGGAATCAGTTCCAGCACTTCATGGTTGTGGAGGATGGCATGGATTGGAAACAACAACCAGGACAATCTCAGGAAGAATTTCAGGCATCTATTCAGCAGGCATATAAAGAAGTGCTCGATCTTCCAGAAAAGAAAAAGGATTATTATGTAGTGCAGCTGAATGAATGGTATGTGAAGAAGATGCATGACCATACCTCTGAAGAACAGGTGGAAGGCTACTCTGAAACTCGTTTGGTCAAACTATGTAGCAAATTTTCAGACCGCGTAAGTTTTTGTTTCTTTTCCCCCTACCTCTGGAAGGTGATGTTCATGCTCACTGGGCTCTCCTACTTTAGGCTAGTCACATGTATGACACTCATGGACTGAGCTTTTTTGGGTGGGTAGTGGATCCGATGAACTCTTCAAAAAGATGAGGAATGCAAATGCCAGCACTTTGAAAGTGCAGAGTGTGGATTATGGTACTATGATTCACACTCAGTATATGCAACTGCAGCAGGATAACCTATTGCTGCCCAAGAAGCAAAAGTTTATTGATCATTATTTGGACCAGAAAAGTTGGTTGCATACAGCTTTCAAAGATATATTGGTATTAGTACTTTGTAAGTCCCAATTTGAAGACAATTTGATTGTATTTCCTGGACATTAATGAGTTATATCTAGGTGAAGTGCATCCTGAGTCCAATCTGCAAGAGTTCCACTGGGGGGGCTAGCTTTGCCGACATGTGTGCCAAGTGGAAGGTCTGTTTAGTTGGATGGCTGGTCCACTTGAAAGTACCAGGAGCTCCTGGCGATGCAGGTTTAACTGCAATGTGGCAAATTCCCATCAACAACCTTAAAGTTCTTGTTAAATGCCAACTTGAAGCTTGGAAGAAAGGTGTTTCAGGTGAGGGCAATTCTGTGCCCCTTTTTGAAGATGATGAGGGTGAGGGCAAAGGTGAGGGCAAAGGTGGCAACAGTGATGATGAGGATGATGAGGATGAGGGGGGTGAACTTGTGCATTTCATTCCCTGGGATGAAGGTGAGCTTTTCTTCACTTGAGAGAATTTATTGGTTATGAATCGCTGACATCACCTATAGAGCAAATGGCCCTCTCTATCAGAGACCAAGCCCATATTCCTATTGTTTGAGCAGCACTGAAAGAAGGCAAGGAGATTGGAAAGCCACTTTGCCTTGTCCATCAGTTGAAGAAATACCAATTATGTTTGAGCAATGCTCTGATAGTCAATGACAATGACAATGACAACCTTGGGACAGGAGCAGCATGGAGAGGCAGGAAGATGGGCAAAGACAGAAAAGAGAGGGAGGCCATTGACAAGGTGACACAGTTGATAGTGGGGAAGAGCAGGAAGAACAACAAGGCTCAAACAGAGCACAAATCAAGTGAGGAGGGAGGGGCAGTAGCAGGGAAGATCAAGAAGAGTGATAAGCCTTGAAAAGAGTGCAAATCAAATGAGGAGGAAGGGACAGTAGTGGGGAAGAGCAAGAAGAGCGATAAGGCTCAAAAGGAGTCCAAGAATGGTCAATCAAGGAAAGATCATCTTGGAAAGCAGCCTAAATTGAAAGCCCTGCCCTGCAACAAGAGTCTTCTGGACAAGAACCCCCCTGCTTGCAGTAGCAACACTGGCAATGGCAGTAACAATGATGATAGCAATAGACTTCCTTCACCTCCTTCACCTTTATCTGACGAAGAGGATGCAACTTGTCCTCAAAAACAATCTAAAAAGGCTGCTGCGCAAAGGATTCAGGAGACTTCTGGACACATTCTGCTTACCCACCATGCAAAGAAACTCATTCCAGCATCTTCTACACTGTTGCAGACCATGCATGGTTCCAAGGACAAAGACTCTGCTTCACTGTGCGATCTTCAAGACCTGCAGAAAAGATTACAAAGTCTTCACGAGATGTTCTGCCCACAAAACTTCTCAAGAAATCCAGCATGAAAGAAACTGCAAAAACTTTGCAGTCAGTCAAACTTGCAAGGACAACAGTGAATGAGAACAAAGAGGAAGAAGCAGATGTACCCATTGCTCTGAAAGTTAGGACACATGCACCTGATTCTAGCGACGATGAGTTGGATACTGGATGACCAAGGAAAATGTGTCGATTAGAGCGACATTCTGATTTGGATAAGGTCTAAGTTGATGAGGTCAACAAGGTGAAACCAAGTAGTCAGAAATGTAAATGTGGAGTGAAGATTGCAGAGGAGAAGGATAGTGAGATCATGAAAGGGAAGAGTCAGCTCCAGTGCCTCATTGCCAGTTTGCCTTCCTGGCGTAAGTAGTTGTTCATCCTCAAATGTTTTCATTATCTATATTGTTGGTGGATTGTATAGAGTATTTGTTACTAGGCTTAGTGGTAATTATTTTGGTTTCAATTCTATCTAATCCTTTTTATGATATATTACCCAATGTACTTCATTTAAACCACAAGAACTTGCAGTTTGTGTTGAGATTTTTTGTAAAAAAAGTTTGAACTGAGGCAATCCATAATGAGGAAACTTTAAAATGAAATAGAGTTGTAGGCAGACAAAATTGCATTAGAGGCTGCAGCCCAGCAAACTTGTCTCATGGTGGGCTGCAGCTGTCAGATCTGTAAAGGAAAGGGCTACAGCCCAGATGTCTGTTTCCTGATAGGGCTGCTGCCTGGATGTCTGTTTCCTAATAGGGCTGCAGCCCTTTCATTTACAGATCTGATGGCTGCAGCCCAGATGTATAATTGCTGAGTGGGCTAGAGCCCTTCTGTTTCCAGATCCAATGGCTGCAGCCCTGGATAATGAAGACTGTTTGGGCTGAAGCCTCAGCTTGTTCATTATCCAAGGCTGCAGCCCCCTCTAGGGAAAAACCCACTGGCTGCAGCTGGAATTGGGAAGAGAGGTGGAGGCTGCTGCTTCCAGACAATATGACATATCTTATGTTCCATGTATTCCATTTTTTCAATAAGCAGAGAAGTGATTGGGTTTATAATGTGCTAGATTTGATACATAGAAAGAAGCTTCTGTACTGATTGACATTTTGAAGCTGGTCTCATTATTAGCCACTGAATTATATCACACTTTAGAGTGTTTTTATCTTTTGGTCATTTTGAAAAGCAGAGTTTCTAAATTTAACAGGCTAAATATTAGTGTAAGTGTCAAATGAGCAATGTAACTAACCCACTATTTTCATCTACTTTCAATATAATCAAAAAAGATATGAAAGGCTAAGAAGGGCATAGCTTGTGCTTAGAAAGTTTTGGGCTAAATAGGCTGCAGCCCAGCTGATATTGTTGACTTGGCTGCAGCCTGGGCTATATTGAAAAATGTAGGCTGTAGCCACCCCTAAGTTAGGATGGGCTAAAGGCCTCCTGGGTGACCTTCTTAGAATAAATTTTTGACATTGAAAAATTATCCTAATTAGGTCTGTCAGGTGGTTGCCTGAAGTGCTTTATCACACTTGGTACTGTCTGGTCGCCAATTATTTTGCACCATTGCATGGTCAGGGTATTGTTGGTCTAGGCTATCTTGCTTTGTGGGTGATTGACCCAATGGAGTTATTGTGTGAAAGACTCTTTGCAGCTATTAAGAGTCTAGAGAACAATGTGAAACAGGACTGGACTCTTACATGGGGTTACAATCAGCTTCAAAAGTATTGCAGCTGCCTCACCCTTCCTGAGGAACAGTTGAAGGTTTTCTTACTTTTTAGCTGCCTTCAATGTGTGTTTCTCAAAACATATGTGCACTGGCAGTGGTTGGTTCATTGGTTACCTTATCTTCAAGCCTTAGGAACTTCTCATCCAGCTGATACAAGTGTCATTGGTGCATTTACTGCTGATTTCAATATAGCTGCAGACGTACTTTGTATTGGGTGCCCTGTGTGGCTAGTTTAACTGCTGCAAGAGAAGCAGGCAACTCCTATCCATTGGATTATCCCACCTCTTGATGAGACATTTACAATTGCCTGCCACTACACATGTCTGACTTTGAGCTAGATTTAGCTGATGCTGAACCACCTCATCAGTTGTTGTTCTCAGGTCTTCTGGGACAGTTCACTTGCTATGCATGAATGGGCAACTTTCTTTGCAAGCAGTTTGCTCTTCCAATCCTTGGCTCCTTCTCTGACTTGTCCTCCTCTACCTCTCCATCATCTGCTTCAGGCCCATCTCATCCCCCAACCTCTACTCCAGAAACACCACTAGGAGATTTAGCCTCATTAGATGTTACTTCACATGAAACTGTATCTCTTGCACCTCCAAAAAAGAAGCAGAAAAAAGGTGACTGTTATTTTAACTGTATCATCTATCTGTTTTTTGATTATACAATTAGTAACAGGTGGACCTCCAGAGGAGCATAATTGTTTTCTTGAGCTTTCCCTACTGGGGTTTCCACCATCTCTTGCTCTCTGGAATGCTGCAACTGAACAGCTAAGCAGCTTTCATTGCTGAACCGGTCAATTGCAGCTTGAATATGTAGTTCCTCATCCTTCCGTCTTTGTATCCAGCTCTAACACATTATGCCAATCTCTGATTCTTATGTGGCTCAGGATTCAACTGGTATATCTCTGGAAGCTTTTACAACCAAATGGCTCATCAGGATACAAAAATAAAGACTGGTGGGCACTGCTGGAGGCTGCAGCTGGCTTGAAGAATGCTGATGAAGGTTATCGGTGAGGGACTATGCTTGCAGAGTTACACTCTGTGGTCAAAGCATCTCAAATGTCTCTTGATAAATCCAAACTGTCTGCTATTCAGCCACAGCGGGCTGGGCAAGTGGTAGCCTTAGATTTTAATGGTACATTGGACTCCCAACTGGTATCTGAGGTTTTATGGGAGCTGTATGAGATCAACTTGCATTTGGACCTTCTCTCGCTGGATTACTGACTTATACCTGAACCTCAAGGGGATGATGATTGAGTGGTAACTCTACATGATCAATGGTTTGACTGAGAGCAGTTGGTGAGCCAATGTTGGCCAGGATAGATGCACCGCTCACATGTTACAAGACCTGGTTTATCTTCAACTGCCACTTTGTTACAACATGCCCCTTTCCTGCAAGGCTTATTCAAAGTAATGAAGTCCTGGCCCAGTAGTAAACCTCCCAACTTTTCTGATGACTTTCCCAATGTTACCAGTCTTTGATTTGAATACAAGCTCATTTGTTCAGAAGAGGCTATGGCTCATTATTATGTTCACCAGTTTTTAGTTGTATTCCATCATCCAGCCACTACACCACACTCTTGTCCTGCTCATATAACTCCACTGTATTGACCTTTGCTTACTTGATTATCTCTACTGTATATCTTATCCTGTAACTACATTCAGATATATTAAATACATTTTGATAAGTAAATGAATTAAGATCTGGCCTTGATTGTGAACTGCCCTATGAACAGCCCTCAATAGTGCCGATGTCACTGCATTGAAGGCTGTTAAATTCTTACTGTGTGAGAGAATGCACACAGTGCTAACCCTTGCCCCACATCTCCCGTGCTGTCAAAAACAGACTCTTGACAACCTTCCTGGTCTGCTCTTTCACACCCTTTACTCTCATCCAGAATGCAGCAAGGGTGGTAGGGACAAAGGTGGGGAGGACAACATAGAAGTAGGTGAGTGCAAGGAACCAGTAGGTGGTGGAAGGGTGCAGTAGGGTCAGAGGTTGAGCACTGTGTACATCATTCTGTGAGAGGGAGAGGATATGTCAGAACAGTGGTCACCCCAATCTTTGAAAGAAGATAACAAGAAATAAAAATAAAATCAAAACTCACAAAGGCTCCTGGATAGCTTTAAAATTCAAACTCAACTGTCCCCATGCAACATTATACAGTGCAAAGAGTGCATGGTTGACTGTGACACCATTTTGCTTGCATTTGCAAGGATTTTAAGGGTTTGTTCTTTGGAGGAGGATTTTTCATTCATAATAGTTTTGGGGGGCCAAGTTGGTTGCATTGGAGGGTGTGGCCACCCTAGATTATGAAGATTAGGATTAGGATTGAGATTGAGATTAGAGGATGGGTGAGATGGAGGGACAGAGGGTACTGATGATTTCATTATGCATACTCTGAAGGTAGTTGACTTTGGCTGCAGCTTTTGCAAGGTGACTTGAGGGAATGGACAATTGGGATTCTAGAGCAGGAAGGAGGAGATCAACCTAAGTACAAGCAAAGGGTTAACCTAATCAAATTATTGACATGCCAGCCTGTTCATGCACCCAGTTCAAAGGCTGTATCAGTTTCTGCATGAGATTTTGTGAAGATTGAGCAGAAGTGAGTAGGGTAATGAATTATGCATGCACTAGTGTAATGAAGCACTGTTGCTGATGAAATGCAGGGTGCACATCAGCAGGTTGTAGTCCCCTTTGTCTGCATCATTGGTCTCCATTGAAGAGGAGGATGTTGAGATGACAAGGTATGACATGCATTCATCAGATAACATTTGAGGTCCATTGAAGTAACTTGATATTAGTTCTGATAATTCACTGTTAATTGAAGCAAGCGTAGATCATTGCCATTTCTGCACCATCTTTTGGGAGATTATTGAACATTAGGCAGTCATTAGCTTCTTTTATGGCATCCTTTGGCAGTGAAAACCTAAGGAACCAAATTTGTCATGGATTATGCTGAGAGTAAACTGACCGGAAATGCAGCTCCTCCTCAATGTCAGTGAGTTGTTCAAATTGCAATTGCAAATAACTTTGGACATGAGCAGGGGGTGTTGAGAATGAGTGATGGCCCAGTAAAGAGCTATCCTCAATGGATTGATAATGATTGATTTTTACTTGGTCATAAATGACGCATGTAGAAACCTATCAAATTGTAATCAACAAACAGAAAAACATGAACAGAATTTCAACAACATACATATTCCCCCCCAAACTGTTCTGTGAAGCTGGAACATAGTATGCATGCTTGCTCTCCCCTAGAGGCTGAAAGTAATGCCACCCATTGTGTGACCTCCATCCTCTGAAATCATCCTCCTGCCCTTGCTTTGTTGATGCCAATGTGGTCATTAAAGTTGTAGCTGTGTCCACAGTCATCTCTCTCAACCAAGTCAATACCAGACAAGAGATATAAAACTCTGTGTTGGTTGAAAAGAGTCCAATCCTAGGCCTTGAGAAAATGGAAAACATGAAGGAGAAAACCTGGTGGCATTTTAAACAATAAGGCAGATGGAAATGAGGATGGAAGAAGGGCTCAAAGTTTAACTAACTGATGGACAAATTGCAAATGTAATGTGGTCTAAAACCATTGCCACCTTTGATTTGAAAAACCTGGCATTTTAGGTGTCACCAAAAAGGAACATCAGATTTTTTTTTTGGACCAATCTAATCCTATCCTATCCTGGACAGATGATACCGATACTGTAAGAACAAGGATTTGGGACATACAGCAAAGACTGTGCCTGTGCCCAGCATCTACCTGAATGATATGTTCAGTATGTGCAGTACTAGAGTTCTTCCCTTCTTCATGTCTTTCAAATTTCCTCTCCCTCAAAGTGCTAATGAATTTTGAAAGCACAAATGATCAATGGAGTATAGCATTTCAACCAATGGCGCAAACTGCAAAGCCAGTGTCACTGTGTAAAGTACTTCTGGAATTTCCAACTGCAGAAGGCATGTGGAGTTTTGTGACATCACTTCATCAATTACAGGAATGGAACAGTGGCATGGATTCAGCTCTTGGGATCTTCCAACAGGTTACTGTCCTTGCCAATGCATCAACACAGGAGTGGTCTTGAATGAATCAGCTGTGCACTCTTGTGTACAGTATACAATGACTGTTCTGCAGGAGAGTTAGTTCAGTGGAGTAGGTATGAGCAAAGGTGCAGAGTAGAGTATGTACTATGGAAAAAGAAGAAAAAAAACCCTTCCTTCTGACAATCCGAGAATCCAACATGGCGTTATGTTGAGAATCCCAACTAGTTGTTCAAGTAGCTCAGAGCATCACTCATTTGTTGTTTGTTTATCTAATATCCATTCCCTCCACCCTTCTTTTCATCCACCCACTTTGACTGCCAACATGCAGAGTATACACTCAACTCAACTGCTACAATGGAACATCTTGCCCCTGAAGTTTATGGAAGAATTACAATTAACAATCAGGAATTCACTCTGACTAAACATTTCCTCTTGTCCATGGAGGTTGCACACTAAGTATTGTAGAAATGTGGCGCAATGGTTTGATCAGAGTGGTGAGACTTGAATATTGGATATGATTAATTGTTCTGTTCTATGGTACTGGCCTCGATATAGGCCTTATATACTACATAACACAGTATCTAGAATATTCTACATACTTCTACTACCAATTTCTGAGTAATACTGTTTGCAGTAGATGAGTAATCCAACTTGGAACTACATATGCCGGATTGTATTACTAATGGCAAACTGAGAAATACAACACTAAGTACTAAGTATTCTTATTTATTTTAGTTTTGGTTTTGGTTTTGGTTTTTATTCAAAAATTTTCCAAAAATGAGACCAATGTGTAACCAGTACAAGTTAAAACTACTTGCTATCCATGGCCACAATAATGCAAAGGATAAAACTTGCTTTACATGGCCAGTCATCTCACTGTGTCTCATTACATATAACCAGTGCATGTTTAAAATTACTGGAGAGTTATAATTGAACTCTGTCAGTAATAACTACTAAGCCTGCAACTTGGAAGGATCTTTTGATGGAGATGGGATACTTGTTCCAAACACTGCATGGTAGGCATCAGAAGAACTACTTGGAGCCCAGGCTGGCAGGGGATGACTCCCAAATCTGTCCTGAGTTGTCCTAGGTTTCCCTGGGGATCCCTGGGATAGCCTAGGATTTGGGAGTCATCCTCTGCCAGCCTGGGCTCCAAGTAGTTTTTCTGATGTATTAGAATACTGTACTACATTGTTCATAGTACAATGCATGCTAAGAAAGCTGCATTGAGCTCCTGAGCATAATTAAAGCTTACAAGTTAATAGCTAAAGGCAAACCTGAGGGTAAGGGAAAACTATGTATAACTAATCCTGATTACGATCATGGTGCAATGTGCCATCAATGAGTAGATAACTTTGCAATTGATGAAGTAGTATATCTCTTCAACTTTACAATCTCCTGCAGCTGGTAAGTACAGAGATCAACAGAATTTCCTCCAGAATGGAGCGGAATATAATTTAATAATAGCAACCACATCAGTCATTGGTCTCTGCTACCAGGTTGTTGTAGTCCTTGGTCTACTGGCAGGTACCGAGTCATCATTGCACATCAATGTCTTATTTAAAAATCTGCAAAAATTTTGACCTGCTGTCCCATTGCAAGCACTTCATAAGGGGGTGTGACAGTGACCAACCCATATGAAAAAAATAATTTTATAAGCACCCTTGGGATCAGGGACTTTACAAAAATTTGGCACAGGTTTCAGCAGAAGAATTCATTAAGCACTTAAAGGTGCAGCTGAAATTTGAATTTTTTTTTGTAAAAAATAGTCAAGATGTGTGACAATGCATGAAATTTCAGTTCATAATATGCTCCTGTGACCTGCCAGCATGAAGCATAGCCTGGACTTTCTCAAGCAAGGTGCAGTTGTACCTCTCTACCACACCATTATGTTGTGGCATATCATGTACTGTGAGTTTCTGATGTGTCCCATTTGACTTTAGGTGGAGCATGAAGGCTTTACCAGTGTACTCACTGCCATTGTTGGAATGAAGGGTTTTGATTGAAACCTGGAACTGTTCCTCAACAAATGCTTCATAATCCTGGTATGCCTTGAGCGCAGAACTTGCAAAGAAACTCCAGGTAAGCATATCAAGTTGCATTGTCAATGAATGTGATGTAGTAATGGTGTCCTTGGAGACTTTGTATAGGAGCCGGACCCCAGATATTTGAGTGAACTTCTTCACTGAAAGAAGTTGCTTGTGATCCTTCCTTCCTCTCCTTTGCAACTGACTTTCTCATGGCCTTCCCATACATGCATGACTCATAGAATACATCCTGCTGACCAGATGCATCCAGCTTCACTCCAGTGACAAACTTCTCTCTTACCATCCAGCTGGCAATCTTAGGTGAGATGTGAGCCATGCGACAGTGTAGCTGGTCCAGCATAACTGTCTCTGCTGCTGCCACTCCATCAATCACCTCATTGTGTGTGACACAATATAGGCTGCCCTTTGTCTTCAGAACTTCACCAACTAACTCTCCTGTAGGACCATGAATAGTGCATTTTCCTCCAGCAAAGGTTGCAGAGAAACCATGGTCATCAAGTCTACCCATGGAGACCAGGGTATAGCTGACTTCTGGAGAATACAAGACTTCAGTAAGTTCCAGTTTGTTGACATCAATACTGCATGGAACATCAACAGTGATTGACCCCATGCCTACAGCATTGAATGTTTGCTTGTTTGCAGCATGGAATGGCTTTGGAGGAATAGACTCGAATGAGCTGAACTCATCTCAGTAGGGCAAAATATGACAGCTACATCCAGAGTCATACAACTCAGAGTGAATGGAGGTAGGGACTTCAGCAGGGACTGTAACATGTGCATATGACTTAGAGCTATTAGAGTCCAGGGAAACCACCCTGTCTGACCCTGACTCACTACCTTGGAATGACTGAATGTCACTCCAATCCTCTTCGAGTCCATCTGGCAATTTAGGTACCTCCTCAACATCCTCTTCCACATCGGAGAACAACACAGCACCATCACAGGCACCAACATCCTCTCCATCACAGGACAAGTCTGAATCACTCCACAGGTCATCACTGCTGAGTACAGACTGCAACTTGGGCATACTGCTGTGCTCTGAATCTGTGTCTTCAATACCAAATGCACCGCTGGTCTCCCAATCCAAGTCTGAATCCTTGATAGCATTTGCATTCCCACCCAACTTCGAACCTGAGCCAGATGACCTGCCTTTCAACAGCTTGTCCTTGTCTGGACAATCACACTTAATATGGCCTTCCTTCCCACACTTCCAGCAAGTGCACTTGTTGGATGTCGACTTCTTGCTCCTTGAGCTGGCTGATGATGTGACAATGAGAGCTTCATCTCCATCCTCCTTGTTTTGCATTCACTTGGCCTTTGAGTTCCTCCTGCACTGGTTGTGATTGTATTGCTCGGAGATTTGAGCAACAAGACCAGTGAGAGTAACTGGCTTGCCAGGGAACATGATCTGCACAGCAGAGATCATAGAGGATGCAAATTTTGAGTATGACTTGGGGAGACTGCAGAGAATGGTAGAATGATGATCAGATTCTTCAATAGTGATTCCAAGAGAGGCAAGTGATTCTTTCTTGACATTGAGACCCTCCAGCTATTGACAGACATTGCCCTTTGCAGGACAGTAAGAGTGAAGAAAATCTTGGTGAAGATCAGTCTGAGCAAAACTGCTCTTCTCCATGCACTTGGTAACCAAGGCAACCCAAGCTTTGGCAACAGTAGCATATTGATGAAGCTTCATGACAAAAGAATCTGGGATCTTGGAGATGAGGAGGTTGTGAGCCACAGCCTTGTCTTTCTCCCATGCATCCAACTCTTCAACAAGTGCCATTGAAGGGTTTGTGAGGGTTAGCCAAGGGACAGAGCCATCAAAATGGCCCCACTTCCCTTTACCCTGCACACTGGATATGAAGCAGATCTCCCAGATTGCCCAGTTCTTGCTGGAGGCATTCAGCATTGGAACATACTTGGGAAGGCATCAGTGAGTGCATTGACAGTGGTAGACATGGGAAGGGATAATGATAGTGCAGAGAGATGTAATGAGCAATTTGGGAGCCCAATAACCTGTTAGAGCTAATGAAGCAATCAGTATTCACTCAGAGGTAATAGACAACTCTATGTATTAACAAGTACCTGACAAAGCAATCAGTATTTACTACAAGTGTCATTAGTATGAGTCCGAAATATAAATAAAAGTATAGTAAGCTCACCTCAGAGGTAATAGACAACTCTGAGGTGACACAATAAGCTAATGTTGAATATAAGCTAAACTACATATGCTTCTGTGGAGAGGAACCTCCGAGATAGGGCATAGGAAGTAAGTACAAATGGGTCAAGATAGGAAAAGTATATGGAACATGGATACACTGACACAATGCGACTATGCGCTGCTTTGCACTGCATGCACTGTGTGCCCGTATCTCTAACAACATCAGCAAAAAATAACCCCAGCCTAGGCTGACTGAAAATCCCCTTGGGCTATCTGGGCATTCCAGGCTGACCAGGCTGACCAGGGGACATCCCCCCATATGTTGTAATTCTTTAGGGTCTTTAAGAGAGTCCCAAGGATCTCTGAGAGTCCCTGGTGAGCTTTGGGAGATTTCTGAGGGTCTTTGAGAGTCCCCAGTGAACCCTGGGTGTCTTGGAGACAGCCTGAGGCAAACTCTAGGACAAACAGAATGACACTCACCTCATTTTTGTCTCATATTAATTCCCACAATGACATGTAAATTTCAAGGTGATGCCAAAAAAATATTGACAACTAATACAATACCTATACATTGATACACTGTAGGACATCAGGAAAACTACCCTTGGCCCAGGTTAGCCAAGGTACCCTGAAGCTCTCTAGGATGCTGGCTTTAGCCTAGGCACCCCTGGGAGCTTTAGGTAGCCTGGATAGCCTAGGCAGCCTAGGCTATGGCCAAAATCCTAAAGACCTTTAAGTTTCCTGAGAGATCTCTGAAGTATCTCTGAAGTGTCTTTAGTTTTCCTGATGTAATTGAGCAAGTTCCTCAATTTCCTCAGGATAGAATCTGACATTGTGTCAGGGAAAGAAAATGGAGAGCATTCTATAATGTACTTGAACCAATATAAGCACTTGCATCAAGGGAAGGAGCACAGAAAGCACAGTGATATTGTTCACCTCCTTGTTCTGGATGTGTATATTCCAGTCCCAAAAAGTCTACAAAATAGACTTTTTGGCTGTAAGCACTTCAACTGGAAAGGCCAGCTGGGATGTCTTTTTTACAAAACTATAGTACTGGCAGGAAGGATCAGCAAGTTCTGGCCCAAATTTAAGCAATAATTCTGGGGATATAAGGCTCATTGCAGTAGAGGGCAGAGATATGTCAATTAATCATGTTATTGTGATTCCGGCTAGAAACAGAGATCAAACAGAGCTGTGGAGCTGCATTTTTCATCAGCTTTTTATTTCAGGACAGTTCAAATTGTGAGTCACTTTTTTCCTGTAACATATGGCTAATAAGGTCTATTACACAAACATTAAGCTATCTGTCAATGAAATAAGTGGTAAAACTAAAGGAAGCAAAAAATGAACTGTGCAAGTCTTCTGATGTAGCACATGGATGCATAGCGCACCTGACTAATACTCAAGATTACAAAGATTTTGTGAGCTCAATAAATGAAAGCTAGACTAGATGTCACCTACTCTAGTTAATTTGGATATAGCAACTACAGATAGCTGCTAGCTGTATATTGTTATTTCAGCTAAGTACTGTATTGTCACATCCCACTGTTACATTTAATCTCCTGGTATACATGCAGTGCATTCAGCTATTAGCTGTTGTAATAATGTTGTTAGAATTATATTAGAAACAAGAATTAGATAATTACTAGAAGTAAAAATGATATAAAATGATATAACAAAGCAAGGTACAATGGAACAATGGAACAGCTTTGGAGGAACAGCAGGAATTTGGGTATTTAGACAGTGGCAAGAATAGCAATAGAGTCAGAGATAAAGAGGCTAAATAGCAGTCACAGAGTGCTTAATTTCCAAGTCATATGGTTTCAAGAAATATATACAAAATGAAATGTTTAGGTGCACATTCAAGCAGCAAAAGAAAAGCAAAGATACAAGGTGACTATTAGTATTGCTGGCCAGGGCTGTAGGGCATTATAAAGATAGTAAGGGGACAAGTGGACAACAAACATTGGCTTTCCAGTAAAAACAAACAAGCATATTGAGACAAAGAGTTATTTGGAAGACCAGCATTTATGCCAATCTTCTCCATACACACAATCTATAAAAGAAATCTGGTTGTAACCATCCACTGAAATCACAACCAGTGTCTCATCAGCAATCAAATTCTTGCGATACTGCTCTGGGATCCAGAAAATACCATTCTTGACATTGGGAAAATAAACCCATCCATCATCAGCCACTTTCCATCCCAAGTCTAAATGACAATAAGTGGCAAGAAAAAGAAATATAATGAAAACCAAAACTCACTATGTTCAAGGGAGGTGTGGTGCAAATTGGAAATCCAGGATTGAGGAATTGAATTCTAATGAAAGTAATAGATGATGAAGTCAGAGATTTTTAAAGATGGACAAAATGAGGGTCTTACTTCACTAAAATTAGTTTGAGATTTAAAAGGCCCTGAAGTATAATGATTGGGCACAACTGGAATTTCATCTGGGAAAAAGTCAGTTGATTCCACAGAGCCAGTGAGGATCTGAAGGGGCTCCCCAATGGGAGCCCCAGTCTCTGCATTCCAGATCCTGACTGTCTTGTCATCATAACTAGATACAATTCCCTTTCCATCTGGAGAAAATGCCACTGACTGCACCCCATCAGTGTGGCCTTGAAGAGGCTCCCCAATGGGAGTTCCAGTCTCTGCATTCCAGATCCTGACTGTCTTATCACCAGAGCCAGATACAATTCTCTTTCCATCTGGAGAAAATGCCACTGACCGCACCCAATCAGTGTGGCCTT
>KN834755.1:1292030-1333627 GCA_000827265.1 Collybiopsis luxurians FD-317 M1 | reverse complement strand
GCACCCAATCAGTGTGGCCTTGAAGAGGCTCCCCAATGGGAGTTCCAGTCTCTGCATTCCAGATCCTGACTGTCTCATCACCAGAGCCAGATACAATTCTCTTTCCATCTGGAGAAAATGCCACTGACTGCACCCAATCAGTGTGGCCTTGAAGAGGCTCCCCAATGGGACTTCCATTCTTTATATTCCAGATCCTGGCAGTTGTATCTGTAGCAGATACAATTCTAGTTCCATCTTTTGAAATAGCTAATGACCAAACTTCTGACCCTGTCTTCCATACAGCCAAATTTGGCCTTTCCATCTTGCTTTTTACTATCATCCCCATTTCCAGCCCCTGTTGTGCCCCAGCAAGTTCCCTTCTCCAAAATGGTAAAATACTTAGGTACCAGTGTGGAGTTATAGCATTCACAGGGCTTAGCAGGAATGTTTCCACTGCTGTCATCACATTGTTTATACTATCTTCCAATTCCTCTGAAAGGTCTGAAATCTGAAAATCCTGTTGGTCCATTTTTGTCTTCTTTTTCAATTCTCCTTCTATCCATACTTGTCTAACAGATTCAAGAATATCTCCACATTGAACTAATGTATCCTCACTACTGTTTTCTTTATGGTTTGAAAGGCGCAAAAGACTCATTGCTTCAACCCAGTATAATATCTTTTTATTGAAAAATTGTTTCACGGCTCTAGTAACCTCTGCATCTTTTGGGGATCTCTCCAAGTGATATCCCCAGCTTTTGCAGGCATAAACAAGACTCCGCTTGATTTGATTATTGACATTTAATACAATATTTTCAACCTCCTTATCTTTCAAAAATGAGGAAGGAAGGTTGAGCATATTGAATTTTAGCTCTGTGTTCATGATATCCAAACATGCCTGACCTAGAAATTTGTGTTGATACAATGAATTGCATTGTAGATCTTTGGCTTGCTCCTCTCCCAATAGGAAGTCTGAAAATGAGGCATGCAAGATGTAGATAGCCTTATCCATCTTTCCTACATAAAGAACTGATTGCAGAGCAGCAATTAGCATGTCCACTTGCTCAGGCTCTGTCTTTGTTAATTGAGCAATCACCTCACTAGGTACTGGGTTCCTAACTGTGATTATAGAATGTAAAACTTTCACATTCCATTCTCTCTCTTCTTTTGTAGCTTTCTCCATAGCTTTGGTAATGATAACATTATATAAGTCATCCAATTCCATAGTTTGACTTTCATCTGCAGCATGCTGCAATTTTAGCACATCATTTAGCCGCCCTTTCTCAAATCCTGCCCTTTGAGTGATCCACTTGACAGTAGTTGCGGCAAATATAAAAAGCTTTCCGGACATTTTGGTCAACTGGAAAATATGTTCTTCTGTAACAAAGCTATAATCCTCCAATTCTTTAGAGAGAAACTTAGAGATGTCATTCTTGACAAGGTCTTGTTCAACCTCATGTAGGAAAATTTTGGCATCATGAGGAGCCTTCAAAAGATGTCTATATACAGGTTGGTCTGGACGGCTTGTAAATAAGACTTTTAGTCCCAGTAAACTACCACTTTGTATTGCTTTAAGCAGCCGCTCCAGAAATGGTTTGATATTTACACATTCATCCAATGCATCAATGACAATTACAGGATTCACTGCAGTTTGCTTGTGGACATGAGCAGCTTCCCCCCAGGGCTTCAGTAGAAGCAGATCCATTTGTTTATTAATGTCCTTGTCAGCAAGATCTCGTTGATTTTGTAGCTCCTTAATAAGAGCTTCAGCAAATGTACGAGAGTATTGTGCAAGCTGATAAGCAATGGTTGGAATGATCCTTGTATGGTCACGACAGGCATCAAGCTGTCTAGAACAAAAGAATGCGCCAGCAAGATTTTCTTTTTCAAATTCATCACATAATGATTTGGCAATGGTGCTTTTTCCTGTTCCAGCCATGCCACCTATCCAATACGCTTGATCCTCTGAGGCAGTATTGGCCCACTTGATGATCTTTTCTAGAATTTCAACCCTTGTTCCTGGTGTACATACTGGCCTTCCCTTTCGATAATCATGGAAAGCTTCTTTGGAAGGGTTCAGATTCTTCAAATGAAGATTCTATCCTGTTTTTAGTTTCTCAATATTCAAACAAGCTTCCTGTACTTACCTCGCTGATATCACTTGTATTTCTCTCAATGCGGAATAAAATCCTTCTCTGCAAAGTGCACAATCTCAAAACTTCTAGTTGGATCTATCTGATATGTGATACATACCTGACAAGCATCAAAGGCCTTCCTGACATCCTCAAAATACTTTGTAATTTCTTGGGAAATCCTATCTGCGGAAACTATTTTATCCATCTTCTTCAGAGCTTGTTCCAACCAATCTTTGTTCTGCTGAGGTGAGGTCTTGCTATTGATATTCCCCAAGTCACTATAAATTAACATGATATTAAAATTACTGTAAAAAAAAAAAATTTTAAAGCAGATTCTTACTTGGCCAAGGTCTCGAAGATTTTATTTGTCTCCATAGATCTACTCTGCTGCATATATTGCTTGACTTCAGCAAGCTTAGTAGATAACTCGTCTGTCAGTTCTTTGAACCTTTCTCTGTTCTCCATAACTTGCTGGATATTTGCATATATTAGTTAGTAACTTATTGATAACATGGAATTATTGCACTGGAATACTGACATGGTAAATTCCAATACACTCGGAAACTACTCCAAGTGCAATACCCAATCCTTGACCAGCCACAGGAATGAAGTCAGAAAGTTCTTTCAGAATTTTGAGACTGGTTTCTGCAACAGCACCAGCTGTTTGCAGCGCTTGGTGTGCAGTGGATGACCCTTGTGCACCCTTTTGCTCAGCTACAGCCTGAGGTAGCTGACTAGTATCAAGAACGAGATTGTCTGGCATCCTTCCTGGGATAGGCTCAGACTGCGCAGAAATGTGTGACACAGAATCTTGGGAACCACGGAAGTTCTGTGCGACATTGGTATTACCCAGTTCAGGAGTACTTCCTGCCTGGATATTGATTCTGTAGCCTCTACGATGCCAGAGGCCACGGAACCATTTCTTGAATTTTTTGAACAAAGGCATTGTTGTGTGTTTCGCTGTAACAAAGCACAGGGTTAAGTATGTTTAATTTCATGATAATATTTTAATATTGCCTGAAAACGTACAAAGCGGGATACAGTGCGGTCAACTACGAAGAAACGTTGTTGGTGGGGATCATCTGGGTATCTTGGGGCCGTTTATATATAACTATCAAGGAAGGCGTTTCGTAATATTATCGTGGTGAAGCTTCCAGCCTCATGGCATTCGGGATCGATAACCGAGTAGTCCTGGTAAATTAATCCGGACCTTCTACACGCTGCTCACACGAGGTTGACATAGGGCGCGACTGGACAGGAATATATACAGCGGAGCACGTTGCCCACTCTATCTGCGGGGCATCTGCCAACTTCAGTCTTCCAATCATCATTACCCTTATTCGATAATCGCCGTTCGATTGTGACACTTTCTGAATCAACCCGTTCCAACCCACCCGATCTCCTCGCAAAATACCTTAAGATCGAGCTTCCATTCTGAGTACCACATCGTTATATTCGAAAACCAGGAGGGAAAATAGATTCCTTGGCAATGCGTTGACATCTGAGTCTATAGCTTCTTATAGGGTGTGAAAGGGATCGGCGGAGCTCGAAGGAGATAAGGAGCGATGAAAAGCATTTTCCAGAAAATATTCGAAATATTCATTGAACACCTCGAAAACCTTCCAATTCCTGGATTGGATGCGCAACGCGAACGCGATAAGCCCTACGCTACTAGCTCAGATATACATATCCTGCTGTCGGACACTGGTGCGCCGACTTCGACGTCGGTAGCGTGGGTTTTGACCCGTCAGGTGTGGAGGAGCACCAGACCTGTCGCCCAAGCCCAGCAAGAGCATAAGCCACAGAGCAGTTACGCCTGCGAAAGGGGGCTTGGTTTTGCCCTAGTGTCTTCCCTATCACAGAGAGAGAGAAGTGTCAGGCAGCCGATCCCTCCTCCGACAATTATCTATTCTATTCAGGTCCTCCGACCGAGCACATCCCCATACATTTACCTGCATACATACCACAAACGTCACCCGTAGCTACAACAACCCCCACAGACACTCACGAGAAGAAAACACAAAAGCGAACGGAGCACAACTAACTATTGTTGCGGCTCCCCGCTCCTTAGTACTTAGACTTACTTGCGGCTGCTGCAAAAGATACTTCTGACGCATCAGTGGTACGTAACTTACAAACTACGGTGGTGCCGTGATTCCGTAATTCAACAGCTTGCTTTTATCCCACCATGGTGTACGTCCTTCTCGTCAACATTGATCATAAACTATGCCGACCTCCTTTCATCTCATCTCCTCGGTTTTATTCTGACCTTCTCGTACAAAGCCCAGCTTCAATTCATGGAAATTTACCGTTACATGTAGCTCCGGCCAGTCTCTAATAGACTGCCACCCAGGCTACATCGGTTCTCTCTGTCTTAAATCACGTACCAGATGAAGACAACTTGACACCATGCGTGCCTCTCCCAACTCCTACTTCCTCGGTCATAACCGTCTCCAGAACCACAGATCACATCGGCATCAGCTGTGTATTGATCGAGCACAAGTCTCGGGGAGAGTAGAACCTATCGAAGACATGGGGAAAAGCTGGGGTCGAGGATTATTCAGATCTTGCAGGTGTCCCTGAGACGAAGAGCGGTGTTAAAAGACACTTTTACGTTGCAGCGACGAGAATATAGGTATCCTCAGCGAGTTTCTGGTCTTTAAGTTTCGATCCCATAGCTAACGTCTCTCTCTCTTTCTTTCTAGTATAACCCTGGCTTCCTTTTCCGAAGACCGAAGGCTTGAAACCCTAACAAATTGCAAGCAAAACGGACCCACTGTCGACCACGCCTTGTTTGCGCTGTGTAATGTCGCGTGGGCACTGGGGACAGTCAAATTTTTAAAGCTGCCTTTGTGAGTTTTTATTCCTTCGCAAATTGGGTTTTCGCATTTCTGACTATGCCATTACCTTCATCCATCCTCACATCGTTCCACTTGTCTTTCTATCGCTTTTTATCTTCGTCAGTCTATCGTATCATGTGTATCTATATCGATACGTTCTCCATGCTCCCATCCGCTCCTACAAGATTATGTACACGGCGCTCAACCTCCGACCCTACTTAACCCCGCACTCTTCCGCCACCTTCCGGCCCCCACCCTCCCCTACTTCAATGTCGACCTCCTCGTCTTTGTCATTACCAACCTCGAGGCGTTTGGATGAGGGTGAAGGCTGAAGGCTGAAGGAGCAGGCAAGGAACGTAATCAAGAGTCCGTTTTCAGTGGTTCAAATGATGAAGGGGGCAGAGAGGGCTAGGGGCATGAGGGCAGTACAACGACTTTGATCCATGCGTCGGGAGCGGCGGCAGCGGCAGAGGCCTCGTTATCCTCGTTACATTAATATGTCTTCAAGGCCGTCAGCTTCACTGGGGTCCTCATCGTCGTCGTCGTCTAAGTCCCGGCCGGAGGAGGAGGAGGGAGGAGGAGAGAATAAGAGCAGCATTGATAACACGCTCCTCCCCGCGTCTATCAACAACATTGCTCGGGACGACGAGCAAGGGCAAAGAAAACAGCTGTTAAACCCTCTGCACCGAGGGCGGTGCTGTTTGGGTTATCCTTACTTGGGAATTTGGCCTCGACTTATCGGCCACGTTTCTGTGTCACGGGCGCCTCTTTGCTCCGCTGTCGCTTGAACCATCACCGAACGACGTCGAATCTTCACACATATCGAACCACGAAACTCCCTCCCATTCTGACTGGAACCTTCACTCTTCCCCAATTTCCCACATCAACCCTCACTGATTTTCACCGACTCCTACCTCTTCCCCACCTCCAACCCCTCCTGTGTCTTCGCCCGTCCCACCCCAACCCAACCCAACAATAGCTACTCGTCATCCGCACCGTAACCACCGCAAGCTGTTAACAGTTCGGTGGACGCTTCCTCCTCGAGCATACTTTCGGTCCTTCTGCTAGCATAAGAATGGGCTTGAGGAGGACACGTAGAGAGCTTTTTGGGAGTGTTTGGAGGATGCGGTGGACAAGTTGGTCATCGGTGATTGGGATGGGGGCAGAGTGAGGGTAGAGTGGAGTGTGGACGATGGTAATGCTAAGCAGCTGTGGGAAGGGAGATTGGGACTTTGGATGGACGAAGATAAGGGCTAGGGCTGGGGCCTGAGTTGGAGTCGGGAGGTGTCAGGTTATAGCGGTCGTGGAGGCAGGGAGATCGAGTTTGGGTGTGTACGAGGGAATCGAGTCATCGTAGAGGTAGGGAAGATCGGGACGTTGGGTGGTTTGAGGTCGAGGCCAAGGGCCAGGGTTGGGTCGGAGTGAAATTTTTGCATATCGCGATTTCTTGCGTGTGTATGTTTGCATGGATGTGGTGGGGAGTATGAGCGTTCTCTGTTCGCTTTTTTTTTGCATACCTATCTTGCCCGTCTTGCTTTTGCTCGTCTTATTGTTCCTTTTCTGGTATCATCTCCTCCGCCTTTGCGTACGAGTGCGAGTGTCAAACTTTGCCTGATTGATGATTTCTTTTCCTTTTTTCTTGTCGTCTGGATTACTTACTATCGTCAATCATACTCCTCTTTTGTCCTCTCTCTCCTTTGCCCTTCTTTTCTCTTGGTTTGCTGCACGAATGTATGGATGTATGTGCACGTTACGCAAAATAAAGGAAAAAAAAAAAGCTCACAATACACAGCAAACACGTTACGACAGCTGTCATAATTTAACTGGTCGTTTCTCTACCACCAGCATGTCCTCCTCGTCAATATTCAAAGCATAAACTGGACTCCTTCATTTTCGACCTAATCTCAATACTGAATTTCATGCTGTCGTTCTCGTACAAGACCCAAACCCATGTCACGTAACTACGGCCACTTTCTCGAAGAGAGGCTATTTCTCCATCCTAATGATTTTCACCCACCGCAATCTCTTAGATATGTCCTACGCTTCCCAATCCACATAGAAACTTGCGCTCGGTGAAGGCGCGGCTAACGTCGACGGCGAAGTAAATATTTAAAGGGCTGAGGATTATTCAGGCCCTTAAGGGTGTCGTGAATTGCAGTGACGAAAATATACGTACGTCGAGCGAGCTCTTGATCATAACATCTCGGATTCGTAGCTGACGCGTCCGGTCTACAGCTTTACACAAAAAAAGAGTTCTTCAGCTTCCCTTAACTTAGGGCCACCGCGTCCTGCGTCGAATCTAACACGGTCCTCGTCACGGTCAATCATGCGCTCTTCGCGCTGTGTAATGTTGCATGCAGACAGTCAAATTTGAATTTTATAGCTATCATTGAGCATTCGTGAGTTTCGTTTTCACTGATTTTGTCGTCCTTTTCTAACTTTCGTGTTCCTCTCATCCAGTCGTGCATTCCATCCTCACATCCTACCGTTCATCTAGCTATCTACTGCATCATTCGTATCCACGTCCATACGTCCACCCTCTCCCCTTTCCCCTTCCACAGACCCCCCAACCTCAGACCCTACTTGACCCCGCACACCTGCACCACCTACCGGTTCCTCGCCCTCCCCTACTTCAATGTCGTCCTTCCCGCTTTTGGCCCTTCCAACCTCGCGGCTTGTAAAGGGGGTGAAAGAGCAGGCGAGGAGGGTAGTTAAGAGTCCGTTTTTTGACGGCTAGAGCAATAAGAGGGTGACAACCAGGCCGGAGAGGGTTAAGTGGAAGTGGGAGCAGGGGGTGATAAAGCTGGTCCGACAGTTACGGCACCTTCGTCAGGAGCAGCGGCGGCGGCGGTAGATGCTTTATCATCAATATGTCTTTGGCGCCCTTAGCATCATCACCAGTGTCCTCGTCATCATCTCCATCGTTGTCTGGGTCTGCATTGACATTAGAATTTATCAGCGGGAGGAGCATGTTTGCATCTACAACCACTTTCTTCATCACTGATTGGTTCGTCGTTGAACTGCGTCAAACCTTCACCGATATCGAACGACGCATCCCCTCCCATTTCGAACCTTCACCCGTAACTGCCTCCTTACCCAGCTGATTCATTCCCGGTTCCATACCAACCTCCAACCTCTAATGCCCCATCCCTACATCCTTCCCCAACTCTATCTCCTCCCGTATGATCTCTGCCTGCCCCAGCCAAACAATGGTCATCCACACTGTAATCACCACAAGCTGTCCAAAGCCCGGTGGGCCCCCTCCTCGAACGTTCAATGTACTTTCGGTGGAAATCCTTGGTTACATTCTTGAGCTGATGAGGAAAGTGGTCATGCGGGGGTTGTGGGGCTGTGCGACGACTACGATACCTGCATTGGCGGCGGCGGCAGCAGAAGCTTCGTTGTCTTCGTTACATCGGTGTCCTCGGGATCGTTAGCATTATCATCAGCGTCTTCACCATCATCGCTGTCACCGTCACCGTCATCTGGATCTGGGCCTGGGTGGGAGGAGAGAAGAGGGAAGGGCGAAGAGTAGCACTGAAAATACGGAAGAGAAAAGGAACCGGCTGTTATCTCTTGCATCGAGCCCGGCATTGTTGGGGTTATCATTGGCTGGGGATTTCGATTCAGTGTATCGGCGGATGCAGCGTGCTTCTGTATTGCAGCCTCAACCTCTTTGCTCTTCGACTCTACTGAACAACCATGTTAAACCACATAACCGCCTTCAATCCGAACCTTCCCCCGCACCCTTCTCCAACCCATCCTCACTCGATTCCACACTGACCCCAACCCCGCTCTCCCATGCCTCCGCTTGCCCCCGACTAGACAAAAGCCATCCACGCCGTTACCCCGCGAGCTGCCAAATACCTGGATACATTTTTGTGAAAAAAACTCGGGTTGCATTTGTGTTTGGATGAGGATGGCTTCGAGGAGGGACTTTTGGAAGTGTTTGGAAGATGCGGGGGATGAGTTGGTTATCGGTGATGGGGATGGAGGGAAGAGTAAGTTTGGAGTGGGGCGTGATGATAGTTCAGTTAAGTGGCTGTGGAAGGGGAGATCGAGACGTTGGGCGGAGGCTGAGGCTGGAGCTAGCTGGCGTGAACTTTTAGTTTTGGAGGTAGGGGAGGTCGAGTGTGGGGATCTATCAGAGAGTTGAGCAATCGTGGAGATGGGGAAGATCAGGATGTCGCGAGGTCGAGGTCAAAGCCAAAGGCCAGGGTTGGGTTTGAGTCAGAGCTATGATGTTCATGATGGTTTGGGATTTGCGCATTCGAATAAAGAGTTATCCTTTGACCATTATCCTCAGTGCTCACGTTCACGTTCATGTCTATATCTTTCTTTCGTGCATCTGCATGTTTCTTAATTCCTTACTATCGTCAGTCAGACTTTAATTCTTCCAGTCTCTTCTTTGTTTTCTGATTTGCTATATGAAATGCATCGGTAGATGTATATGTACATGTTACATGAGCAAAAGAAACACAGCGACGACAAGGGAGAAGAGACAAAAAGATGAAAGGAGTGAAGGCATAACAGTAAAACATGACTGCGACAAAGACAGCGAGGTGGTACAGTAATGTATGTACAAAAGTGTAGTACATTTTTACATGTTACAAGGGACAAAGTAAGCTCGAGCTGTGAACACAACAAAAAGACATTTTGTGGGATGATGAGGCAGTATGATAATCGAATCGTCCATCAGGAACGAGTAGTTGTATCCCCCCTGCGCCATTGGGGAAAGTCAAAAGTGGAATCTCAAATGTCGGAATAAAGGTATTACAGCAATTTCGGAGGGATAAATCATCTATGCGTGCTGCCGAATGTTAAAACGTATGCGTTAAAGCTGCAGGGCTCGAAACCCGGCCCAAGAAAGAAGGCTAGGGTGTGTCAAGTAAAGCTTGTGCAATGCGAAGGCTGTAGCAACCTCGGCATATAAAGCCGTGCATGCACTGATGATACGAAGCGCCGTCGCCCATGGAAAGCGGGGTGGACAACAACAGGTCGTAATATCCCTCGTCCACATTATCGGTCACCGTTGAAGGGGAGGACATTGAGATGACGAGGAAGGACATGCGTTCATCTAATAATGTTCGTGATTCATTCTGAAGATGAGCTGTGAGCTGTGGGCCGGAAGAGTATAGAGCGTTGACGATTCTGCACCTTGTTTCGGAACACTAGACAACCTTCTGCCTTTCTGACGGCGTCCTTGGGTAGTGAAAACTTAAGGAACCGAACATCTCAGTGTTTGTCATAGATGACGCTGGCAGTAAACTGACCAGAAGTATGGCTCCTCCTCGGACGTCGGTAAGTTGTTCAAATTGCGATCGCGAATAACTTGGGACATGAGCAGAGGGTGTCGAGAATGAGTGATGGCCCAACACAGTGCTATCCTTGATGGATCCATAATAATTGATTTTGACTTGGTTGTAAACGACGCGTGTGGAAACCTATGTATTATAAATTAATTCGCTCATCGACGAAGAGAATTTTGACGACGTACATATCCCCGAGCCCATTCCATGAAGCTGGAACATAGTACACATACTCGCTCTCCCCTAGAGGCTGAAAGTAATCCCTCCCGTTGTGGGACCTCCATTCTCTGCAATCATCCTCCTGCCCTTGTTTCATTGATGCCGATGTGGTCATCGCAGTTGTAGCGGTGTCCACAGTCATATTCCTCAACCAATTCGATATCGGACAAGAGATATAGTGCTCCGTGTTGGCTTGAAAAGGCCCAATCCTAGGCCTGGAGGAGAAAGAAAGAAAAAATAAGGAAACCGACAGCGTTTTAAATGATAACGAGGATGGAAGAAGGGGTCAAAGTTTAACTGACTGATTGCAAATGAAATGTGGCCTAAAACCACCGCCGCCTTCAATTCGAAAAACCTAGCATTTAAGGTGTCGCCAAAAAGGAACATCAGATTTTTTTTTGCACCAGTCTAATCCCATACCACTCGATGATAGTGGTGACTGTCATGAGTCACGACAGCTCAAGCGCTCTAGTTTCAACCGTCCGCGTCATCATCGGCACCCTAGTCTTTTCAACAACGAAAAAGCTGGCGAGTTACTGGTCGACACCGTTGTCCTCGCATTGCTGAGGTATCCCCATATGCAATTTGTGTTGTGTCGCATTCTGACCGGGTTGTTCGCTCAACATTCCGGTACCCGAAAGCCGAGCGTCAACACATCTAACTCGGTGTACTTACAATCGGACACCTTCACAGTCATGCCTGGAGCTCACACTCACACTTATGTGGCTCACACTCACACTTGAGCCGCTCATACTCAGACTTAAGCGGCTCAAGCTCACACTCGGGCAGCCCAGGTTCACTGCCTATCTTCTGAGTCAAGATAATGGTGAGACTTCGAGGTAGTTTTCAGTCAATGATCAATTATACAGAGTATATACAATGCCGATTAGACAGTAGTTCAAGACATAATAACAAAACTATTGAATATTAGTAAAGTATGAGTTCCAGTCAAAATTGACACCATTTATATTTGAGGAGGGTTCATTCAAGAATCCCATTGCATTACCTTGAGCTACAGCAATAGAAATTAACATAGCGTATATAGCAAAAAAGCAAAACGTTACATACGGAGCAGGTTAAATCAATACTTGAGCCATATGCCGACTGTGAGTGTTGTATCAACTCCCACATGTTCGCATAAGATTGCTGTGGCGGATTGGCTGGTCCAGATTGCATGTAGTTGAACATTTCATCTTTTGTTCAAGATGAATCTCAAGTATAAAGAAAAAAGGACAACTTACACGGAGCAGAGAATGGTTCACGCATTGGTGTTTGCAGTGGCTGTGGCGATGACAACTGAGTCTGTACTGTAGCTAGAAGATGATTTTAGTAACCAAATTCATTAGAGGGTCAGAGATGTAGGGAACATACCAATGGCAGGATAAGGATCAGAAATGGACCGTGCTTGAGCTTTCAACTTACATATAGGAGCGACACGGCCAGAAGAGCTAGATTCAGTCATTCTGATTTGCAATTTAACTGTCGGCGTGTCCAGTCAAAGTGCAAGTTTTGGTCTGTGTCTACACGCATTCGCACAACAGCTGAAGCAGCGACTATCAATGATATATTAATATTGGCATCTTCATGCTTGATGGGAGCTTCTGTGGCTATTAAAAACGCATTTAGAGTATGGATTCATTCATAATAAAAGATTGACATACATGGATCCTTCACGAGAAGACTTTCATGGCCTTCATTGCGCAAATAGTCACTTAACGCGTCATAATCAATCCAATTAAAGCCCAGGAACTTCGCAGGGTTCTGTTCAATGAATTCAGCATTGTAATACTGCAGCATAGATGCGTGAGTGATCTAACAATGTGTGTTTGATGGGAATGTGATGATAGGAACACCTACCTGATCACAAAATCTAAGTAGAAGATGCTTTGGAATGCATCTGATGAGCTCTTGAAGCTGCTCATTGCTTTCTTGCCCAACCATGGGTGCACCAGGAGATGGTGGTATGAGAAAGAGTAAGATTTGATACATGGTAAACGTAAAATATCCTAGTTCGTATACTACTCCCTACTCCCCGATTATCCCGACCTCAACTATGAGTCATTCCGAAATTGAGCGTGATCCTCCCGGAATGTGAGTGTGACCCTTGTGACTGTGAGTGTGGGCCTGTTGAGTGTGAGTGTGAGCGGCCCGAGTGTGAGTGTGAGGCGCCTGAGTGTGAGTGTGAGGCGCCTGAGTGTGAGTGTGAGGCCCAGGCACGAGTGTGAAGGTGTCCAGTTATACCTATACCCGAGCTTTCCTTTCCAATTCCATTCTTCCCCTACATCGCATTATGGAGACTTCTCCTTCCTCCGTGTGCTTCCCTTCCTTGATATCGAATTGATATCAAATCATGGAATACAAAAAATTGAGATCATCAAGTGATATCAACACATCTCGGTTTGCCCTTACTCTTCTATGTTTTTGGCAATGTGTTTAGCTTTCTCATGTCGGGTAAGACCATCCCTTGTTGAAAACTGGCGTTGGCATCCAGGATGATCGCAACAGAATTTTCGTCGTATCAGGTCAAGCTCAGAATGGGTCTCGAGGTGTGTAAGTAGCCTGTGGCGCGCTGCAAGTGTTATTCCACATCCATTCCATCGACATTCGAAAGAATTGCCTTTTTTGTGGTCTTCCGCAAAATGCTCCCTGTAATTCTCTGGTGTCAGATGCTTGGCGCATATCTTTCCCTCTTCCATGATGAGACATTCAGTCCAGGAGGGCAGATGTGTGAATGAAGAGATGGTATCCCTACATTCGGTAGGTCAATCACGATTTCAATATTTGAAATGCTAGTCTGCTTACAGAGGTACAGTCATATAGGGATTTTGAACTTTGGAGCTCACTGTAGATGTGTCTTGTCTGAGTACTATCTGATGAGTTGTATGCCCTGAAAAGCTGCCTGGAAAGCTTCAACGCTTCTATGTGAGTCATCAAGGAATCACAGAAAAGGACGGTTTACTTTGAAAATTTGTTGCCATTGCCTTGCATTTCCAATCCATTCATGGTCTGTACAAAATCAGCTTGCGGCCTATCAAAGAAGGTACATTACCAATACACATTGAGAGTACTTGTCATAGGCTTACAATGGGTTAAATCTACTTGCCTCCATACCAAAATAATTGTGTGGAACATGGTCAAAATTCCGGAAGGATGCGGGGCTGCAATGTAAAATTAGGTAAATCATGATTCTTATACTTGGGGATGTAGTCTTACTAGATGTCGGCGAATGGAAGTTGGTTCGGGTGCAGACCGGAGGTTACTGCTCCTAGCATCTTTCCACCGTCACATCCTCGGGATGAAATGTAGCGACGTATCGGAATGAAGGAATTTGAGTGGTCTGTGTCTATCATCGACCGTGCATCTTCCTTGAATGATATTTGAGGAGTTACAATCCCTTGACCGATGCCTGAGATGTTTCAACGTTAATATCCAACGAGAGTGGTAGGTCATACCTTCGAAATTAGCAGCATTGTGGCCTGCTTGTTGCTGACGAAATTCCATCATATTCGGCATATGTACCGCATGGCCGCTGGTGATCTGCATTAAGCCACTATTTGAAGAGTATGCATTACCAGTTGATCTGCCATTGCCGCTTTAGATCTGCACCTTGAAGATTCCTGGAAAATGACAGACTTACAGTGAGTACGATTCCGGAGTCGATTCCATGTCACTAACGGTATTCACATAATAGTCAGGCATGGGCGCGAGACTGAAATGCGAAATTAGGCATGTCATGATAGCTGCCCTGAATGTCAGAGGCTTACTGGATACTGTTAAACACAGTCTGCAGTGACCTTTCACCATTGCCGATACGCTGGACGGGAAGACGAGGGCCATCCGCTAGATTGGTTGGCCTGCAATGCAGGTAAAGTTAGCGAAGTTTTTCTGCAGCAAAATGAAGCCTTACAATTGACCGTAATGATCTTTACCTGTTTCTTGAACTGAACTGATCATTGCAAACATATTTCCAGAGAATCAGAGCAACAATGGCTGAAAAATATCAGGAATCAGAGTGAATCCAGCTACCCTTTTATACAAGCCCTCTCTATCAAGGGATGAATTATGCGTTTTGTGAATGGAAGTCTCACGACGGGAGCTGCCTTTCGTGTATAACCCAATCTGAGATGTAAGGATAGGTTTGCTGATCGGATGAGACATAGTTCGCACTGCAGCACTGAACAGCTTTCGAGGGGAAAGATCCTGTAGTAGAAGCGCTCGGGCGCTACTGCTCTTTCAACATGGATTCTCTTAAGGCCGTCCAGTAAATTAACACTATTACTCATTTACTCACAGCTGGCAGGAACTATGCGATGCCTCGAAATTTTCGTCAGAAGGAGATTTAAAATTACCGAGACGCGAAAAGGAATTGCACTGATACAGACTCAGAGTTTTGTTCCTAATTTCGACAGCCTGTGCCTTCCGATTCTCTGCTCTGTCGATGTCTTCGAATTCTTGCAATAAATCTTATAGGTTCCCGGAAGTATTTGTTAGATGCGGTAGAAAGTCAATATTTGCTCTGTCAGCATGCCTGAGTACACTGCTATAGACAGTTTTTATAATTGGTAGCCGATGTTGACCGAATACTGAGCACATCCGACTGTATCTGTGCCGAGATCTCTTGCTACGTCCTGACTCACATTCCTAACAGCCACCGGTCCTTTGTTATCGGAATAGATTCTATTTTAAATCCTCCCAACTCGACATAATGTTGCTTACTGGTCCCTCAATAGACCTCACTGACAATAAGGGGTTGCATGTGTATCCAACAAAGGGCGGGAATCACTAGTTACAGAAGTTTGAGATGCACATGGTTGCTCTCAAACGCTCATTGTCTAGCTGCTGCTCATCTACTCAATGATCATCTATTGAAAGGCCCAGGGTCTACTCCGTACGATACAAAAATGCTTAGCAAAGAATTTTTGGAGCTGGCTACACCACCTATCACAAGCAGAGTGAGTTTGAAACCTTAAAAGCAAACCCATCCAGGAATAAAAAATTGACATCAGTCCATTAGGTAGAGTTTTTTAATCAGAATTCGGATTTCTTTTGGATTTCCATTAGAACAGGTTGCACGTGCCCGTAAAGATATACTAGGCCAATTTAACCTTCAAGCAAGGACAGTCATGGAGAGATCAAATCTGGCATACACAAAAGGTTTATCCTTGCTGGAAAGTTTGTCACACTAATAAGTTCTCTGTAGAGGTGATTTGAATTACTTCTTCTCTGACCATCAATGACCAAGAACTTCTGGAAAAATGCCCTATTGCCCAGGTACATACAAAGCATCTGAATATACCCCCAGTATACCTATAGTGCCTGGGCTGCCCCTGTGTCCAGGGGTCCAAGATGACATCCCATTGTATATGGCCTTGGTTGACTGCCATTTGGTACATGGAAGCAACATCATTCCGGACACAGATCCCAATGCTCTGCTTCTCCTCCAGTGTATTCAGTGCAAGTTTCTGCGCCGTCTCCTCTGTGTTTCCAATCATTCCATCATTTCCCCTCTCTTCTCCGAAACTGGTCTCCTACCTGTGGAATATTGACAGGTTATTCTGTCTTTGAAATATCTTGAATATCTGTCAGGCCGTCCTAAGGAATCCTATGCATTCATGGCATTAAGGCAGAACATTGAAATGGCAGCTGCAAACACCCCTTGTTGGCTTTTAGACTTGATGATAGTGCTTAGGTCACTGCCTGAGCGGCTGGACTTGCCTCATGACATCCTTTCTTGCTCTTCCAACACTATCACACACCTATGTAAGGAGGTGATGAATATTGTAAGTAGGTCCTTGACTAGAGATGTGCTGGCATGTTCTCGCCTATACATTCTACGCCATTGTCTTGAGCCTCAGGAATTTGGCCCAGGCAAAGCTCTTGTACAGTCCTTTGTCATTATCTCACCAGAGTCCAAAACACTCTACATTGTATTTCTTTGACTTGGGTTTTGCTGGGACAGCATCCTTTTGCTTCTGAATGACTTCGATGGTCCAATGCATCACAAGAATTCTATATTCCACAAGATTGCCTTGCAGGTTTTGCTTTGATCATGTGGAAACTCCGGAGCATGCCTTCATTCAATGTGTGGCTAATCAGCAAGTGGTCTCTTTACGAAATGAGTTTAGGAATTTACTTGCTGTGTATGCTGACCTCTAAGCCTATGGGGTGTGAAAACAATTGGGGGAGCTCAAAGGAGACAGGGGTGAAAGCATTTTCCAGAAGATATTTGAGATATTCATTGAACACCTCGAAAGCCTTCCAATTCCTGGATTGGACAGGTCCTACTAGCTCAGATATACATATCCTGCTGGGCAGGTTGAAAGATACTTGTGACGCATCAGTGGCACCGGCATGTAACTTACCATTAATATGTGTATGGTGGTGCCGTAATTCCATAATTCAACAGCTTCCCACCATCATGTACATCCTTCTTGTCCACGCTGATCATAAACTATGCCGACCTCCTTTCATCTCATCTCCTCAGTTTCATCCTGACCTTCTCATATAAAATCCAACTTTGGTCCATGGAAAATTATCATTTCATGTAGCTATGGCCAGACTCTTCAATGGACAACCACCCAGGCTATATCGATTTTCTCCGTCTTAACTCAAGTACCAGATGAAGGCAACTTAACACTATGTGTATCTCTCCCAACCCCTACTTCCACATTCATCATCTCCAGAACCACAGATGGTATTGTTGGCGTTGGCTGTGTATCGGTCAAGTGCATGTCTCTGGGAGAGTAGAACATGTTGAAGACATGGGGAAAAGCTGGGGTCGAGGATTATTCAGACCTTGCAGGTGTCACTGAGAAGGAGACTGGTGTCATAAGACACTTTCTACATTGCAGTGATGAGAATATACATATGTTCAGTGAGTTTCAGGTCTTGAAGTTTTGATCCCATAGCTAATGTGTCTCTCACTTTCTAGCATAACCCTGGCTTCCTTTTCCAAAGACCGAACACTTGAAACCCTAGCAAATTGCAAGCAAAACAGAGTCACCATCAATCATGCACTGTTTGCGCTGTGTAATGTCGCGTGGGCACTAGGGACAGTCAAAATTTTAAGGCTATCAAGGGGCCTTTGTGAGTTTTTATTCCTTTGCAAACTGGGTGTTTGCATTTCTGACTATGCCATTACCCTCATCCATCCTCACATCATTTCATTCATCTTTCTATCGCTTTTTATCTTCATTAGTCTATTGCATCATGGGTATCTATATCAATATGTTCTCCATGCTCCCTTCTGCTCCCACAAGATTATGTACATGGCGCTCAACCTCCGACCCTACTTAGCCCTGCACCCTTCCACCACCTACCGGCCCCCCACCTTCACCTACTTCAATGTTGACCTCCCTGCCTTTGTCATTACCAACCTCAAGGCGTTTTGATGAGGGTGAAGGGTGCAGGTGAAGGAGCAGGCGAGGAGGGTAGTTGAGCGTCCATTCTTAGCGGCTAAATTGATGAGGAGGCATAACCTAGTGCTGAGATTCCTCACTGTCAGTTGAACTGTCATTGAACAACCACCCATATCGAATCATATGACCCCCTCCTACTCCGGACTTTCACATATGTCCTTGTCAAGATTCACACTACCCTTGTCAAATTCCACATCTCCCTCAACGTTTTTTGCCCTCCTCTACCGCTTTCCCCCGCTCCATTCCCTCCCATGCCCCAACCCAACCCAACCCAACAATAGCTATTAGTCATCCACACTGTAACCACTGCAAACCATTAACAATTTGGTGGGCCTCTCCTCCTCAAACATACATTTGGTGAAGAACTCTAGGTGCATTTGTGCTGGGACATGAATAGCTTTGAGGAGGGACACAGTCAATCATGCACTGTGTGATGTCTCGTGGGGACTGTTGAATTTGTATTTTCAAACTGTGCCATTGTGAGCTTTTTTTTTTTGATCTTTCAAGATGTTCACATTTCTGACCATTGCATTATCTCCATCTGTCCTCACATTCATATAGCTATACACCTGCCTATTGCATTGCATCCTTGTCAGTCTATTGCATTTATATCTACATCAATGTATCTTCTGCCACTTTGGCTGACCACAGGATGATATCTACAGCCATCAACCTTGGACTCTATTTAATCCTGCATTGCTCTACCACCAACTGGTTCCTTCCCCTCACCTACTTCAATGTTTTCCCCCACTCTTTGCCCCTTCCAGCCTCCCAGCCTTTGGGTGGGGGTGAAAGAGCAGATGAAGAGGGCAGTTGAGACAACCAGAGTGATGAGGGGGCGATGGTCTGGGCAGAGAGGGCTAGGGATGATGAGGATAGTGCAACAACTTTGGTCTCTGCATCAGGAGCAATGCTGGCAGTGGGAGAGTCCTCATCATCATTGTGACCATCACCGTCAGTGCGTCATCTGGGTTGTCAGTTTCATCATCAGTGTCCTCACTGTCATCACTGTCGTCATCATCTGAGTCTACATTGGGGAAGCAAGGAGGGAAGAGGAAGCATCAACAGCTCCAACAATATGCTCCTCCCTGCATCTACAAATGCAATTCTCCAGGATGATAAGGAAAGAAATGGAAAACAGTCATTACCCTCTGCACCGAGTGCATCATTGTTAGGATCATCATTAGCTGGGAGTTCAATTTGATTTATCAGCAGGAGTAGTGCACTTCTGTATCACTGCCACCTCTTCCCTCGCCATCGATTGAACCATTACTGAACAACAACAAATCCTCCCCCATACCAAACTACATCACTCCTCCCCCATTCTGAACCTTTACCTTCACCCTCACCCAAACCATCACCACTTTGTGGGAGGGGGATTGGACATTGAGTAGTTGAAGACAAAGGCTGAACTGGGCTGGTGCTGGGATTCGGAGGCGTGAGGTTGTAGTGGTCGTGGAGGTAGGGGAGGTCGAATATGGGTGTGTATAGGCAAATTGAGTCAGAGAATATTGGGACAGTGGGAGATCAAGGTCGAGGCTGTGGGTCAGAGTTGGGTCTGTGAAACCTACCGTGTTGAAATATGGCAGTTTTGGAATCTTGCATTCAAGCCAAGGGTAATCTTTTGTGCATTAGATCTTGTTTATTCTTAATGCTCATGCTCACATTCATGTTCACATCTATATGTCTTTTTTTTCTTTACTTACTATTGCCGACCAGATCAGACTCCTTTTCTTCCTGATGTACTATACAAGTGCATGTATATCTGTAGAGTACATGTTACAGAAAGCGAATAGGGTGTGAAAGGGGTGAGGGGAACTTGAAGGAGCCAGGGAGTACCAACTCCTCGGATTGGACATGCAGAGTGAATATGGACCATTTTTATATTATTATGACGCTGTAAACTCATTTCCATCATTGTATTATCCTCGTCCATCTTACCAGGCCATAAACCCAATTTTGATTCATTGAAAACAACCATGCCATGAAACTCCAGCCAGTCTCTTTAACAGACCACCACTGAGGCCATCCCTCCATCCTCTCTGCCCTACATGCACCAAATGTAGGCATCATCACCACAAGGACCCATAGATTTGGCGGATCACATGACCAATGACACACAGCTTCTACATCATCCTGGCAGCCCTTTGGGCACTAACTGACTTTGTTTTTCTTACATGGACCAACTAACTTTTTTACAGTGCTGTTATAGTAGTGAGAGATGTATAAAATAATTTTAGAGGTAGAGGTAGATTACTTTACATTGAATCTACTTGAGTTTTACTGTAAAAGTTGTCCAGAATGCAAACATTAAGCTCTGCACTACAGGTAGCACTCAAGTTGTCCAGTTATGGCTCCCATTGTATCAACACCAATTGAAGGTATGCCAATTTGAAAAGACTGGGACCATATCTCACATTTGCTCCATTCTGCAGTATTCCAGGTATCCATGCGACACCTGAGGTAACAGAAATTACTACACTGGTCAAAGGGAAGGAGATGACTCTGGTACCAGCCTCTCCCTCCAACATGTTTAATGAAGAAAATGCACCACTTGGAGTTGGTAGTAGAGCAGGTACTCATGAGACATCTTCACCATTCTGTAGTGACAATGAGGGAGAGGGTAGTGAACATGTGAGTGGCCAACATGTTCTGATTTTTTCTTTCCATTTTCTGACATACACATATGAACTTATGCTCAGTTTATTCATCTGTCATCATTGCCGAAATCCCTCAAAAGAACACAAGAAGCTTTTGAAAATATGCTTAGTTCTGCAAGTCAGGGCCAAGGAGTTCATCCGAAGCTAGGTCAAATTCTGAAGTGGACTTTTGATCAGGTAGAGAAGGTAGGAGGGGATATTGGAAAAGAAAAGCACAGGCAGACCATCCCATGAACATGGAAAGACAGCAATGGGATAACTTTGTATATGGACTAGTTACCATGTGTATCTACAGGGATGCAATGTGTCAATGTGTTTTTGGGGAAAGAACTTACGTTGGGACTCAATTGATGTTTGAGTCAGCCAGTGAAGGAAAATCTAAGTCAGTTAGTGCTCAAAGGGCTGCCAGGATGACATAGAAGTTGTGTGTCATCAGTCACATGATCCGCCAAATCTATGGGTCCTTGTGGTGATGATAATGTAGGCCATCCAATTCCATGTGCAATTCCAACTCCTACCATGATTTCCCCCCAGTCATCGTCTTCAGAATCCTAGACTGCATTGTCGGCGTAGTTGCATGTTTGTCCAGCACAGGTTTCTATGTGGACTGGTTAGCATAGGACACATTAAAGACACTGGGGTGGATAAAAATCATCAAGGGGAAAAGTTGGGGTCAAGGATTATCTGGCTCTTACAAATATCAGTGAAAAGTGAGGGTTGTATAAGAGGATATATGTATGTTTGACAAGTTTTTGGTCAGAACACATAGCTAACCTGTCTCTCTTTTCAGCAAGGTGCAAACAAAATAGAGTCATGGCCAATCGGGCCTTCTTCACGCTGCGTAATATTGTGTGTGGCCAGTCTAATTCGTATTTTAAAACTATTGAGGTACCATTGTGAATTTCATTTTGTGCTTTCAGGGTGTTTGCGTTCCTGACTATGCTATTACCTCCATCTGTCTTCACATCTATCTAAACATTGGTCTATCTTCGTCAATCTATTGCATAGTTTATATCTACATTGACACATCCTCTGCCTCTGCTTCCGCTCCCACAGGATGACATCTACAGCCCTCAACCTTCAGCCCTACTTAATTCCGCACCCATCCACTTCTGACCGGTTCCTTCCCTTCACCTACATCAATGTTGCCCTCCTCACCTTTGTCCCTTCCAACTTCGAGGCATTTGGATGAGGGAGAAGAGGGTGGAGGAGCACATGTGAGTGGCAGTCAAGAGTCCATTCTTGATGGCTGGAACAATAAGGGGGGGCAAGGGTTAGAGCAGACAGGGCTAGGGGCAAAGAGAGTTACTATGGTACCTTCTTCAGGAGCCACAGGGGCAGCAGATGCCTTATCATCATCACTACATCAATGTGTACTCATCATCATCGGCATCCTTGTCATCCTCACCATCGGAGTTGTCTGGGTCTGGGTCAGAGTTGGCTGAGGGAGGATTGAATCAAAGCAGCACTGACAACACGTCCTTCGCTGTGCCTATCAATGACATTGTCTAAGATGATGAGAGAGAAGAGGACACAGTTTTTACCCTCTGCACACTCTGTGTTGATTGGATTATCATACCATTTGCTGTGAATTCAGATTTAGAGGTGTATTGCAAGCTTCATATCCTTCCTTGTAGTTGATTGAACTGTCACCAAGCAACATTGGATCTTCACCCTTAACAAACCACATTACTCCCCCCCACTCTGAACCTTCCCTTGCATCTGGGCATAAAATATAAAGTGTCACGAGTGAAGCTTTATGCTAATGGCCCAACTAAGATCTGTGTAGAGTTTACCGTCCACATTAGATACAAGGCCTAAGTCCCCCCTAAACCAGGAACCTCCAACACATTGCTACTTCAAAATGAAGGAAGTGAAAGATCTTTGTTCAGGTCTCTTGGATGGTCTGAGGTCACCCAGTTAACCGCGCTTCTATATCATAGTTCTGCAATGAACCTATTCCACCCTGAAATAGAATACCTGAAATCAATCCAACTGCTTTTAATGAGATTCTATGTGGGTGTTCTGTTAATTTAATATACAAATGTTAAGCATGCTTCAACTCGTGAAAAATCCATCAGACCAGATTCTTTTTTGGCGGTCTCCCTTGGCTTGCTGGCATTGAAGCAAATGGAAAAGGCAATATTCTGGGGAAAGGTGAAACTCCATTTACTGGTACTAGCGAAGCTGACATTCAAGCAGTAAGTTGATAGCTGTCCAGATTTGCTCAGCTGTCCCAGCTCAACTCGCTTGCTTTTAAAGGTTCTACTGCACGCGTATTAACTTCTCTACTCCTCAACTCTCCCCACCTCGTCAACCAATCCCTGGGTTTGGAAAGTGAATGTCTCAACTTTGACTCCATGAGAGTCACTCTGCATCCAAATGGGGAAGTGACACTACTGACTAGTAAGAAGTCTTCTACTTGCTTACCTTTGCAAAGAGTTTGAGGACTCCATTTGAAACATTTGGTGAGGAAATAGTTAGTGGCGGAAGAACAATACTTGTAAGAAAACTTTCCACAAGATTCTGCCAACTTGGTGAATTGAGTTCCATTCGCCTATGAATGAACATGGCGCCAAGACCCAATGAGTACTGCAGTTATTACAACATACATGTATAATGTGAAGGTTGCTGTGCCTGAACTAAGTGCAGCATGCACCAGTTTGAGCAAGTGATTTTTGAGTGAGAATTTCAGTGTAGTCTTACCCTATACCATGCATCCTGAGGAAAGCAAACTTCTGATTGTCTACCATTGAATGACAAGACTAATTTTAGGATAGTGTCTACCATCCACATTGGATGCAAGGCCTAATCCCCCTCTAAACCTGGAACAACTCGACCCAGCTGGGTCGACCCGACCCCAAGGTCTCTTAGGGTTGGGTCAGCTAAGGTCAAGGGTCTGAGTCAGGATTATGCTGACCCCTGACCCTGGGTCAGGCAGTCAAAGAAATTGGCTTGAAATTAACATTATCAGAAGGTGATCCACATATTCAACAGATTGTGTATGAGGCTAAAAAGGAGGAAGATCCAAACACTACCCCATATTTTGAGATGGCAACTTGGAGCAATGGTAAGTGTTATCTCAATAATATCAGATCAAGCATTGGTTCAAATGTAGTTGGCTAGATGAGAAGAGTCTTCAGCTATATCAGCAGGTCAAGCTTGCTGTTGTTTCTGACACAGCTGGTGCTATTGTTGCTGCAGTGTCCCACTCCCAAACTTATTGTCAGGCTGCAGCTGCCATGGGGAGCATGGCAATAGTATGTGAGCTTCTATAGATCCCAAGATGATGATGGTGAGGAAGCTCCTCCTCCTCAGCCTCCTACAGCTACTCAACAACCAGCCTCTCTTCCCTCTCAGCAACCAGTGCTTCCTCCATCTTTTCATCTCCCTCAGCCTCATGCCACTGCACAGTGACCAGTTCCTCTTCCTCTACCTCAATGACCAGTACCTCCTTCATCCCAGCCTCCTCCAGCTGCTCTGCAAATAGTTCCTCATCCACCTCAGCCTCCTGCAGGCTCACACCAACCAGTCCCTTCTCTACCTCAACATCCTGCAGGACAACTTGCCCCTCTTGTCCCTAAATTTCCAGTGGCCCCTCAGCAATCAGCTTCAACTGCCCAACCATCTCTAGCTGAGGCACTGTGTCACCCTTTGGCCCCTATTCCTGGTAGGCCACCCATTCAATGGCAACAACCCAACTTGCAGTGGGGATCTAATGATGACTCAGACATTGAGCAACCAAAGAGGAAATTCAACAAAGGGTAATCATAATCTTGTATATAGAATTCTGTACTGGTGGTTCAACTATAAGTATGATAAATGAAAATATGTACATCAGGGAGCAGACTTTTAACTAGGTGTCCTATGCCTAGCTTGTACTACTAATTAGTGGGATTACCAATGAACAGATATACCAGTAGATGGTAATGCCATTGAACAGGTATTATTGAGAACATTTGGGTAGCAATTCAGGGACAAACTCAGAAATGTTTGCCTGTAGAAGAAACTTGGATTTGATATTGGATATTTGAGAATGATTTCATGTTAAACAGTAGATATGATTTTTGAGTAGTATAAATACAGTCATTAGTCTATTGTTTAACTACCAGTTTTTCAAGCTCATGAACACAATGGTGTATTAATTCCAAATCGGGATATACAACTGAAACTGGTTAAACTATCACAACTGGTTAAATTACCAACTTGGTTGAAATACCCAAGTGCGTTAAAGTGCATTGATTAGACTACCAAAGCTACCAAAACTTGGTTAAACCACCAAAGTAACAATCAAACTGTGTTAAACCGCGTTTTGCTGGAACCATTTAACATCAGCTGCCAGGGTCTTTGGTTGGAAAAAAAGTAAACTTGAACACGGGATACCACTCACAGACCAATGAATCTATTTCCTCAAATATCCCAATCCTCAAATGACTCATTGCAGCAACAATCTCCTTGGCCCAATCTCCTTGCCTTACATGCTTGAGACCCCAATGACAGCTCCATAATGAAAAAGCTGTATGACACTAATTAAACAAAGAACATACTTATATAGAGAAATTAACCCACATTTCATTGGTCATGTAGGCCACCATTTGCAAGCTACAGCTGTTAGCTACGGTTGCAGAAACAAGATTAAAAGATGGGAAAGTGGTGGTAGTGGAAGAAGCGGCTAACTCCATTGTTAATGTCCACCTGAGTGCATGATGCGGCCGCTTCAGATGTACCAATATGCCCTCTCCATTTTGGAATGTGATAGGCTGCTGCATAAGCTCCTACACATTCCAGACTTCTGGGTCCTATCAGCACCTCTGAGTTATCCTGAGTATTCATAGATTAGCCCTGCTATTGGCACCTGTGAGTTATCCTGAGTACTCACAGATTAACCCTGTTTTTCTAGAAAAACAGATGTTAAACTGATAGGGAAAAAAATGCATTAAACTGGTAAGGTAAACCAAAAAAAAAAAAGTGTTAAACCAATGGAAACAATAAAAGACTGAACATACCGGCAGTTAAACATCCAACTCTGCTAAATTTGCAAACCATGGCTCACTCTATTTCCTATCTCAAATTTCCCACATCAAACCATACCCATCCTTTGCTCAATCCTGGCATTCCTGAACAAGCCAAAGCCTTAATTGGCATAATCGAGACTGCTATTTGCAATGGGGAAGTAACCTACTTTGACATTGTCAGATTCACTGCCTGTGCTAATCCTTCCCACTCATGGGCCGCCAAAGACCGGTGTAAACTCCTTCCCCAATACATAGACTGGCTCATTGAAGTTGGGGACAGGAAGACTCTTTGCACCATAAGCAATAATATCAGTAGCAGAAGTTCTTGCCCTGGATGATCCCAAACTTCAATTTGTCTCCTTCCCAAATTTCCCGGCCAAATCTCTTCATCTCAAAGCCACACTCTGCGCAACCATTGACTACTGACCGACTCTCCAGTCGATGATTCCCCCACAGCCTGAGTTTTGGGGAAACATAAAGCTGTGTCAGGAAGCTCCACTACCCCATCCTCTGATCAGCCACAGATACTCCTCACCCAAAAGGCTGTCTCTTCTTCCATGAAGAGAACCCAGGCTGCTTCATCCTCCTCCTTTTGTCAAACCCACATCGCCACGTTGATAGCTTAATGCAACTTTATCTATGCCACTGCACAGGACAAGGATCTTATGGACCATTGCATTATCGAGGCCCCTGGTGTGTCTTGGAGAATTTCCTGAGCTTATTTGAATGTCTGCTCTATTGACTACATCACATACACTCTGTACATCTGATAAAATCCATAATATATGTTGTTCGCCTGAGTCTTTTTCCTGAAAAAGTTTGTTACCTAGAAGACAAATCAATCACTGCACCATTCATTTCATGCAATCAATCATACCGGTGAGGAATAAATAAAAATCTAGATGGATAAATCCAATTGCCATATATGGTCTGAACCTAAAGGGGATGAGTACACAAACAGGAACAACAAAAGCAAAACTCACCCATTCTGAAAGTCATGAAAGCCCCCCATAAACTTTATGATTGCCATCCGACCTATGACAGCCATTTCCTACCCAATTTCCAAGATGATTCTGACTTCGCCAAAGGGCTTGGTGGAATCATCCACACTCATCACCTCGAATGGTTAGAGGAATTGATAGTCTGCTGCAGCTCTACCAAGTGTTCCAAAACCCATCCATTCTCTGTTGTCATGGGGCAACACCTCCTGCATACAATGGCTCATGTTCACCCTTGTCAACCACTGCTGCATGATCTCAGTGTCCTCTATGCATACTCCTAGTTGCACACACCACTCACTTGACAATCCAAATTGCATGCCTACTTTGATCCCAAGGGCCTCATGTGCATCAACTGACCAAGCCTCTGCATTGCCACTTAGGACTCAAATCAGTGCAGCTTCCTTGCCTTGTTGCCACCCTGCAATATCTCACCCTTGTGACATAATTCAGCTGGCTCATTTGGGTCACAAATTCTATGTTGTATTTTTGGGAACAAGGGTCGGAGTTATTGGAGATTGGTAACTTTACTCTCATCCAAACTTATGTCCTGTCTTTCCTTTTAGTTGTAGACTATGCATATTTGAGTTGTATCATTAACCTGAATTTCTATCATAATCCCTTGTCAATTTAACCCCCATTTAATCCTCGAAATCATGTCCATGTAACATAAAGGTCTGATTTTTTTTTTATCAACTGACACATTCTTTCTACTCCCATTGTCTGAAATGGGATGCTCCTACTCCTCCGATGCACCAAACAACCTTCCTGCCTCCTCCAAGTCCACACTGTCTGATTCCACACCATTGAGCTGGGGATCAAACTTCACAGGCTAGGACAACACCAATTCGAGTTAGGGCTCAAATTCATCATTGGGCTGCGGTACTTCAGTAGATTTGTACAGCCGGGGACATCACAGTCTGAGCCCTCAATGCCCCTCTGGCATGCTAGTGACATGCAGTCCGCTGAACCACTTCTGTTTGGATTTTTCTCTTGCAGGACTGACTTGGGAAGGAACAACAGAATGCCTGACCATTTCAATAAGGAACCCACAAGATATTTAGCGGAGCTTCAATATATATGTGTTTTTGTGACAAATATATATATATCCTATTGAAGTTTTCTCATAGTCAATGCCTGCAGTGAATGGGGGCATACAAATCATCTTGAGCTTTCCAGTTTCATGGGCCCGCAGGTCAACAAACAGATGGCTCAGATTCAGGAGGAGCTTGTGGCCAAAGAATCAGAGCATGAATCTGCCCATAATGAGGTTAATGCTGCCTGCACTGCCTTAAATGTTGCGGAGGCTCATGGGGACATTGTGTGGGAGGGGCTGAGGCAATTGCAGGAGATGAGGAGACAGTTGGAGGATCTGCAGATAGTTGTGCACATGCCTGTCTGCTCTATCCAGCTCAATAGTTTTACTTTCTGTTAGATGCTGTGAATATATTTTGCTTATATTTTGCTTTTTAAATGGACCACATGAACAGTTGATGGTCAATCAAGGTCATCCAGGCTCTGATATTGCGGTGGTAGGTCTCGCAGATGGCATAATCAGTCAGAATTAGGCTAAATAGTAGAAGCAGGTAATTGGACTAGATAGGAAACCTCTTGTTCATGACATTCACTGCCTCAATACCTGAAACACTATCTAATGAAGAGATTCTTCAGCTCTCTGAGCAGGAATGGATTGAGAGGCAGCAAGGAGATCTCAGTCATACTGAGTACAAGGGCCTGACACCCTACTTAATTGAAAAACAGGAAAAGAATCATTCAGAGCACTTAAAACTATTGAAGAGGATTCAAAAGAAAATTGGGTATGGGATTTAACATTTACATGATGCTCAGGCCTCAGATTTACAGGAACCTTTGATAATGCACCCCTTGCAACCTTAACACAAGCAACCTCATTAGTGAGAAGGTACATCGATTGGATCATCTGCAGGGGTTTTTCAATATAAAGGAGGTAGCTGCAATAATGTTGGTACAATATTCATATCAGTGTTTGGGTAACAGGAATAGAAGGAAAAAAGAGATGGGTTGTAACAGAAGCTGGCTAAGCAGCTTGGCTCCAACCTTCACATGGCTTTGGCTATTGGCTGGCTAACTCATGAGCCATGGCAACACTAAGCCAGATTGTGTCAGAATACTAAAACAGGAGAAAGAGCAAATTTTGTGTTGAGTTTGGGACTTGCACACATTTGTACTTTTAATTTGGAAATTTTAATTGTACAGTTTTGGACTTCAGCCCTCATATAAGTAGCTGGATTAGTCACTGTCCCCTTAGTTGGACACTTTTGTCATTTTACCTTCATCTTGTTTTGCCCGGTACATTGGTGTAATTGTTGGACAGTACTGTAGGCTACTTGAAGGACCAAGCAAGTCACTCATTCTGTAATGAAAGTAAAATCCAAGCTACATGTAGACTAGATAACACTGAACTCTCTTAAGCAATAACAAAACAAGCAAACTAGGCTACAGTATTGAGATGAAGAATTATTTGGAAGACCAACATTTATGCCAATCCTCTCCATATACGCAATTCACAAATGAAATCTTGTTGTAACCATGAACAGAAATAACAAGCAGTGTTTCATCGGTAACCAAATTTTTGCGATACTGCTCTGGGATCCAGACAATACCATGGTCCATAGGAGGAAAATAAATCCATCCATCATCAGCTAAGTTCCATTGTTGGACTTTATCACAATGATTGAAAAAAAAGACAACAACATAATGAAAACTAAAACTCACTATGTCCAAGGGTGGCATGATACAAGTCGGAACTTTCAGATTTGGACATTTGAGTCTAGTAATCAATAGAAAAGTTGAAGAAGTCAGGGATTATGAAAAAATGGACAGAAGAAGGGTCTTACCTGAATAGAGTCAGTTTGAGTATGAAAAGTACTTGAAGTATAGTCATTAGGTGAAAATTTCAATCTAATTTGGGAAAGGTTGATTGATTCAACAGAGCCAGTGGGGTTGTGAAGAGGTTCCCCAGTGGCAGTTCGAGTTTCAGCTTTCCATATCCTGATTGTGTTGTCACCAGAACCGGATACAATTCTCTTGCCATCTGCAGAAAATGCCACTGATTGAACCAGAGAAGTATGGCCTCGAAGAGGCTGCCCAATAGGAGTCCCAGTGCCTGCATTCCAGATCCTTACTGTGTTATCACTAGAACCAGATATAACTCTCTTTCCATCTAAAGAAAATGTAACTGACAACACAAAATCAGTGTGACCCTGAAGGGGCTTTCTGATGGGAGTCCCAGATTCTGCATCCCAGATTCTGATTGTTTTGTCCCAAGAACCAGATACAATTTGCTTTCCATCTGGAGAATATGACACAGACTGCACAAAATGAGTGTGGCCTTGAAGAGGCTTTCCAATAGGAGTTCCACTTTCAGCATTCCAAATCCTAAGTGTGCTGTCAAGTGAACCAGATACAATTCTCTTTCCATCTGGAGAAAATGCCACTGATGGCACCCAACCAGTATGGCCCTGAAGAGGCTCCCCAATGGTGGTTCCAGTCTCTGCATTCCAGATCCTGATTGTGCTGTCACGGGAACCAGATACAATTCTCTTTCCATCTGAAGAAAATGCCACTGACTCCACCTGATCAGTGTGGCCTTGAAGAGGCTTCCCAATGGGAACTCCAGTTTCTGCATTCCAAATCCTCACTGTCTTATCAGCAGAGCCAGATACAATTCTCTTCCCATCTGGAGAAAATGCCACTGACTCTACCCAATGGGTGTGGCCTTGAAGAGGTGCCCCAATGGGAATTCCAGACTCTAAATTCCAGATTCTCACTGTCTTATCATTGGAACCAGATACAATTATACTTCCATCTGGAGATAATGCTACTGACTGCACTGAATCAGTGTGGCCTTGAAGAGGCTTGGGTGTTTCAACTCCTGCCTTCCAAATTCTAACTGTCTGGTCCCAAGAACCAGATACAATTCTCTTTCCATCTGAAGAACAGGCCACTACCTGCACCCAGCTAGTGTGGCCTTGAAGAGGCCCCCCAATAGGATTTCCAGTTTCTGCATTCCAAATCCTAACTGTGTTGTCATAAGAACCAGATATAATTCTCTTTCCATCTGAAGAAAATGCCACAGACACCACCCTGTTTGTGTGGTCTTTATAAGGCTCTCCAATGGGAGTTCCAGTTTCTGTACTCCAGATCCTGACTGTTTGATCAGCAGAGCCTGACACAACTTTCTTTCCATCTGGAGACAATGCCACTGATTCTACTGAATGAGTGTGGCCTTGAAGAGGCTCCCCAATGGGAGTTCCAGTGTCTGCATTCCAGATCCTGATTGTCTCATCAGCAGAACCTGATATAATTCTCCTTCCATCTGATGAAAATGCCACTGACTGTACCCAATGAGCATGGCCTTGAAGAGGCTCCCCAATGGGAGTTCCAGTCTCTGCATTCCAGATCCTGACTGTGTTATCATGAGAGCCAGATACAATTCTCTTTCCATCTGGAGAAAATGCCACTGACTGCACTGAATCGGTGTGGCCTTGAAGTGGCCCCCCAATGGACCTTCCAGTTTTTGCATTCCAGACCCTGACTGTGCTGTCACGAGAGCCAGATACAATTCTCTGTCCATTTTGGGAAAATGCCACTGACAGCACAGAATTGGTGTGGCCTTGAAGAGCTTCCCCAATAGGAGCGCCTGTTTTTGCATTCCGAATTCTGGCAGTATTGTCTTCAGAGCAAAATACAATTCTAGTTCCATCTTTTGAAATATCTAATGCAGAAACTATTGACCCTGTTTCCCATACTGCCAGATTTGGCTTTTCCATCTTTTGTTTCACCCTGGTCCCCATTTTTAGCCTTTCTTGTTCTCCTGTAATTTCCTGCTGCCAAAATGGCAAAATACTTAGATACCAGTGTGGAGTCATTCCATTCACAGGGCCAAGCAGGAATGTGTCTACTGCTATTTTCACATTGTTGATACCATCTTGCAATTCCTCTGGAAGGTCTGAAATCTAAAAATCTCATTAGTGCATTTTCTTTTGTTTCTTGATTATCCTGCATTCATACCTTTCCAACAGAGTTAAGAATATCCCCACATTCTACCAATGTATCATTTTCACTTCCCTCACTTCGATAACTTGTAACACGTAAAACACTCATTGCTTCAACCCAGTACAATATTTTTTCACTCAAGAATTGCCTCAATGCCATAAAAGCATCTGCATTAGATCTGGATTTTCCCAAGTGATATCCCCAGCTTTTGCAGGCATAGACAGTACTTGGCTTAATTATGTTACTGACATCTGATTCTATATTTTCAACCTCCTTGTCTTTCAGAAATGATGAAGGAAGGTTAAGCATATTGAATCTTAGCTCTGTATTCATAATATCAAAACATGCCTGGCATAGAAATTTGTGTTGATACAATGAATTGCATTGTAGGTCTTTGGCTCGCTCTTCTCCCAATAGGAAGTCTGAAAATGAGGCATGAAAGACATAGATAGCCTTGTCTATCTTCCCTACATAAACAACAGATTGCAGTGCACCAATTAGCAGGTCCACTTGCTTAGGCTCTACCTGTGCTAATTGAGCAATCACCTCACTAGATACTGGGCTCCTAACTGTAATTATGGAATGCAATACTTTCATATTCCACTTTCTCTCTTCATTGGTAGCTTTGTTCATAGCTTTGGTAATGATGGCATTATATAAGTCATCCAATTCTTTGGTTTCACTTTCATCTGCAGCATGCTGTAGTTTTAGAACATCTTCTAGCCGCCCTTCCTCAAATCCTTCCCTTTCAGTGATCCACTTTACAGTTGTTGCTGCAAATATAAATAGCTTTCCAGACATTTTGGTCAACTGCAAAATATTCTCTTGTGTAACAAAGCTATGATCCTCCAGTTCTTGAGAGAGGAACTTAGCAATGTCCCTCTCCACTGAGTCTTTCTCAACCTCGTGCAAATAAACTTTAGAATTATAAGGAGCCTTCATGAGATGTTTGAATACTGGCTGATCTGGACGGCTTGTAAAGATAAATTTTAGCCCCAGCAGATCACCACCTCGAATAGCTTTAAGCAGAGGCTCCAGGAACAGTTTGACATCTGTGCATTCATCCAAAGCATCAATGATAATAACAGGAGTTACTGCAGTCATTTTATTGGCAGTGTCCTCCCACGGCTTCATTAGAAGAAAGGCCATCTGTTTATTAATCTCTTTATCAGCAAGATCCCGATCATTTCTTAGCTCCCTTGTAAGAGCTTCAGCAAATGTATGAGAATATCTTGCAAGCTGATAAGCAATGGTTGGAACGATTCTTGTATGGTCCCGACAGGCATCAAGCTGTCTAGAACAAAAGAATGCACCAGCAAGATTTTCCTTCTCAAAACCATCACATAATGATTTGGCAATAGTGCTTTTTCCTGTTCCAGCCATGCCACCTATCCAATACACTTGATCCTCTGAAGCAGTATTGGCCCACTTCATGATCTTATCCAGAATTTCAACCCTTGTTCCTGGGGTACATGCTGGCCTTCCCTTTCGATAATCATGGAAAGCTTCTATAGAAGGCTTCAAATTTTTCAAGTAGATATCCTACTCCCTTTTTAATTTCCTAAAATTTAAACAAATTCCTGTACATACCTTACTGATATCACTTGTATTCCTTTCAATGCGGAATAAAACCTTTCTCTGCAGATTGCACAACCTTAAAACTTTTATGGAAGCCATACGAATTCTAATACATACCTGACAAGCATCAAATGCTTCTTTGATATCCTCAAAATACTTTGTGATTTCTTCAGAAATCTTATCTGCGGAAACCACATTGTCTGCTTTCCTCAGAATTTGTGCCACCCAATTTTTGTTCTGCTGAGGTGAAGCATTGCTATTGATTTTCCCCAACTCCCTATAAATAATTATGATATTGAAATTATTCAAAGGTCAAAACAGATTCATACTCAGCCAAGTTTTGGAAAATTTCATCCATTTCAGTAGATCTACTCTGCTTCATATAATTCTTGACTTCTGCAAGCTTGGTAGATAACTCTTCAGTCAGTTCTTTGAACCTTTTTTTGTTCTTTGTTACTTGCTAAATATTTCAAAGTATTCATCAGTAACTTGTTGCTAAAATGGTAATCTTATCACAGAATACTGACATGGTAGATTGTGATACACTCGGAAACTACTCCAAGTGCAATGCCTAATCCTTGACCTGCTACAGGAATAATATCAGAGAGCTCTTTCAGAATCTTGAGGCCTGTTTCTACACCAGCACCGGCAGTTTGCCAAGCTTGGTGCCGAATAGAAGACTCTTGCAGAACCTGCCCTTCAGTTGCCAGTTGGTTACTATGAAAAACTGGATTCCCTTGTATGTTCCTCTGAATCGGAACAGACGCTGCAGAAACATCTGACTCAGAGTTTCTAGAAACATGGGAATCCTGTGCAACGTTATGCTGCTCAGATGTACTTCCAGCTGCATTAACATTGCCTCTGCGATGCTTCAAATTGTTCAGTCGTTTCTTGGCTTTTTTGAGCAAATACATTGTTATACTATGTCCTGAAAACGTCAAAGGACTATACTAAATGCCGATTTTATCAAGGATATCACCTACAGAGCAGTATTTAGTCGGTCAACCTGGGGAAAAGTAGCGGCTGGTGAGAATTATATGTACATCTTGAGATCTTTTATATATCTTTTGAGCGCTTACATGGGGCCGAGCTCTCAGCCTCATGGCATTGAGAATCGGTCCTAGTTTGACAGCTGATACATTAATACACTTGCCTGCACGAGGACGATCAATAACGTGACTGGACAGGAATACTAATACTAGTAGGGGGGCACGTTCCCCACTCTATCCGCGGCCATCTCCCAATTTCTAATTATTACCCTTGCCCAATGATTGTCACCTGTCAAATCTCATTTTCTCGGCTCCAAACGACTTGCAGACCGCAAATACATTTCCAAGCACATTCCCCAAACCCAATGTTTTACAGCTGTTCACGAAACTCTAGGAAACTCTAGCATTGTTTTTAAAAAACGAGCCTTACTGATCGTGTTTACCTACAAACAAACCACTAATTCATTGCTCCACGAGATTGTACAGTTGTCCCGGCCAAGTCCCGGCATTTGTGGAGCTTAGTGGAGCAATGAATAGTGCATTTGTTTGGACATAAATACCATCAGTGAGGCACGTTTTTCAAAAACAATGCTAGAGTTTCGTGAACAGCTGTAATCTCCGGATCCTCCACAAAATACCTCGCTTCGCGATTGCCGAAAACCGGGATAGGAAATAGAGGACTTTGCAATGGTCCAAGGAGGGGATGAGTTAGTGAAAGGGATGACTCGAGGGGTACTCGAAGGAGACAGGGCGCAGTGAAAAGCGTTTGTCAAAAAATATCCCGTTACGACGGACTTACAGAATTCTTTAGGCGCCTCACGAACCTTCCAACCGCTGGACACGACACGCTACTACGGGCCTAAGAACCCGGCGACTTTGTACCTTATTACGTCACCAAAACTCGTTTCCAAATGTCACCGCCATGCCCTCGAATATAAATGCTCCAGGCTATAAACTGGACTCCCTCGCTGCCGACCCTCATTCAAAACCCAACTTCTCTCGTGTGAGACCCAATTTCGATTTCAGTCATTGAAAATAACCGTGTCACATAACTCCAGCTAGTCTGTTCAACAGACTACCACCGTATGTAGGCAATTCGACACCATGCGTGCCTCTCCCAACTCCGTCTTCTTCATGGTCATCGTCCGGCGTCTGCTGCGTATTCACCAAGCGCAAGTCTCCGGTAGTGTAAGATATATCGAAGACATTGCGGTGGATAAAAAATCTGGGATTATAAATCTCAGTAAGAAGAGAGGATGTTATACAATGATTTTGAATGGTAGTGACGAAGATATCCGTACGTTCAACCAGCATTTGGTCGTCACGGTTTGGATACGTAGCTAACGCGTCTTTCTCCTTTTAGTTTAACCTGGCTTCCTTTTCAAAAGCAAAAACGCTTGAAACCCTAGCAAAGTGCGAGCAAAACGGATTACCACATGTTGTTTGCGATGTGTAATGTTGTTGGGACAGCATTTTCAAACTGTCAGGGAGCCATTGTGAGTTTCATTTTGTTCTTTCGGGGCATTCGCATTTCTGACTATACTGTTATCTCCAATCGTTCTCACATCCCTCCATTCATCTGTATATCGCGTTCCATTCTTGATGATCCATGGTATCATTTGTGTTCATATCGACGCATCCTCCGCCTCCCCTCCCCTCCCACAGGATGACGTATCCAGCTTCGACTTTTGACCCTACTGAACCCCGTAGTTCTTCCATCTACCAGCTCCCTGCCCTGTTCCACTTCAACATTGTGTTCCTCGCCTTTGTCACTGTCAACCTCCCGGCTTTTGGATGAGAGTGGAGGGGCGGAGGGGTGGACGAGGAGGGTAGTCAAGATCCGTGCTCGACGGCTAGAATGATAAGGCGGGCGAGGGTTAGGGCAGAGAGTGCGATGATGATGGTGGTGCGACGACCATGGTACATTCGTCGGGAGTAGCCGCGGCGGTAGAGGCCTCGTCGTCATCGTCATTGTTGACGTCAATCTGTTTTTGGTGTCCTTAGCATCGTCCTCGTCACCGTCGTCGTGGTCTGGGTCTGGGTTAGAGTCGGAGGAGGGAGGATGGAATGGCCACAGCACCAACAATACACCCCCTGCGTCTATAAAACGACATTGTCCAGGATGACGAGCAGGGGAAAAGGAAACGATTGTTACCCTCCGCAGCGAGTGCAGTGCCGTGTGGGTTATCGTTGATTAGGAATTCGGCTTCCATTTACAGGTCCTCGCCGTCGATCGGACCGTCACTGAACGATATTGAATCTTCACCCGTCTCGAATCCCGTAACCCCCTTCCACTCCGAGCCTTCACCTGCATCTTCAGCAAAGTGCATTTCAACCTCCCCCCCCGCTTTTCACCCACCCCTACCGCTCTCCCTAACTCCAACTGCTTCCGTATCTTTGCCCGCATCAACCCAACCCAGAAATGGTTCGTCATCGACACTGTAACTGCTGCAAGCCGTCAGCAATTCGGTGGGCCCTCCTTGAATACGCTTTCTGTGAAAAATTCTGGTTGTATTTGTGCCAGGATAGGAACGGTTTCGAGGAGGGACATGTAGAAAGCTCTTAGTGAGAGTTTGGAGGATGCGTTGGACAAGCTGGCCATCGGCAATTGGGATGGGGGCCGAGTAAGGGTGGAGTGGGGCGTGGGCGATAGTCATGTTAAGCAGCTGTGGGAGGGGAGATCAGGATGGAGGACTGGGGCTGGGGCTGGGGTCGAAGCTGGAGTTGGGAGGTGTGAGGTTATAGCGGTCGTGGAGGCAGGGAGGTCGAGTTTGGGTGTGTACGAGGGAATTGAGTCATCGTAGAGGTAGGGAAGATCGGGACGTTGGTTGGTTTGAGTTTGAAGCCATGGGCCAAGGTTGGGTCGGAGTGAAATTATTGCATGTCGCGATTTCTTGCGTGTGTATGTTTGCTTAGATGTGGTGGGGAGTATGAGTGTGCTCTGTTCGCGTTTTTTTTTTTATACCTATCTTGCTCGTCTTGCTTTTGCTTGTCTTATTGTTCCTTTCCTGGTATCACCTCTTCCGCCTTTGCTTACGAGTGTGAGTGTCAAACTTCGCTTGATTGATGATTTCTTTTCTTTCTTTCTTGTCGTCTTCTGTTCTATCCTCATTTTTCTGGATTCTTACTATTGTCAATCTTACACCTCTTTTTGCTCTCTCTCCTTGTCCCTTCGTTTTTTTCTTGGTTTTCTGTATGAATGTATGGATGTATGTACATGTTACGCAAAAGCACACAATACACAGAGCAAATGCGTTACGACAGCTGTCATAATTTAACCGCTCGTTTCTCTGCCACCAGCGTGTCCTCCTCGTCAACATTCAAAGCATAAACTGGACTCCTTCCCTGTCGACCTAATTTCAAAGCTCATTTCATGCCGACGTTCTCGTACAAGACCCAAGACCATGTCACATAACTACGGTCACTCTCTCGAAGAGAGGCTATTTCTCCATCCTGATGATTTTCATCCACCGCAATCTCTTGGATATGTCCTACGCTGCCCAATCCACGTAGAAGCTTGCGCTCGGTGAATGCGCAGCTAATGCCGACGGGGAAGTAAATATTTAAAGGGCTGAGGATTATTCAGGCCCTTCTGGGTGTTGTGAATTGCAGTGACGAAAATATATGTACGTCGAGCAAGCTCTCGGTCATATAACGTTTCGGATACGTAGCTGACGTGTCCGGTCTACAGCTTTACACAAAAAAAGAATCCTTCAGCTTCCCTTTATCTAGGGCCACCGCGTCCTGCGTCGAATCTAGCACGGTCCTCGTCACGGTCAACCATGCGCTCTTCGCGCTGTGTAGTGTTAGATGCAGACAGTCAAATTTGAATTTTATAGCTATCATGGAGCATTCGTGAGTTTCGTTTTCACCGATTTTGTCGCCCTTTTCTAACTTTCCTGTTCCTCACATCCTACCGTTCATCTAGCTATCTACTGCATCATTCGTATCCACGTCCACATGTCCACCCTCTCCCCTTTCCCCTTCCACAGAATGATGCGCATGACCCCCCAACCTCAGACCCTACTTGACCCCGCACACCTGCACCACCCACCGGTTCCTCGCCCTCCCCTACTTCAATGTCGCCCTTCCCGCTTTTGGCCCTTCCAACCTCGCGGCTTGTAAAAGGGGTGAAAGAGCAGGCGAGGAGGGTAGTTAAGAGTCCGTTTTTTGGCGGCTAGAGCAATAAGGGAGTGACGACCAGGGCGGAGAGGGCTAAGTGGAAGTGGGAGCAGGGGGTGATAAAGCTGGTCCGACAGTTACGGCACCTTCGTCAGGAGCAGCGGCGGCGGTAGATGCTTTATCATCAATATGTCCTTGGCGTCATTAGCATCATCACCAGTGTCCTCGTCATCATCTCCGTCGTTGTCTGGGTCTGCATTGACATTAGAATTTATCAGCGGGAGGAGCATGTTTGCATCTACAACCACTTTCCTCATCATCGATTGATTCGTCGCTAAACTGCGTCAAACCTTCACCGATATCGAACGACGCATCCCCTCCCATTCCGAACCTTCACCCGTAACTGCCTCCTTACCCAACTGATTCTTTCCCGGTTCCATACCAACCTCCAATATCCAATGCCCCATCCCTACATCCTTCCCCAACTCTATCTCCTCCCGTATGATCATCTCTGCCTGCCCCAGCCAAACAATGGTCATCCACACTGTAATCACCACAAGCCGTCCAAAGCCCGGTGGGCCCCCTCCTCGAACGTTCAATGTACTTTCGGTGGAAATCCTTGGTTACATTCTTGAGCTGATGAGGAAAGTGGTCAGGCGGGGGTTGTGGGGCTGTGCGACGACTACGATACCTGCATTGGCGGCGGCAGCAGCAGAAGCTTCGTTGTCTTCGTTACATCGGTGTCCTCGGGATCGTTAGCATCAGAATCAGCGTCCTCGTCATCATCGCGGTCACCGTCACCGTCATCTGGATCTGGGCCTGGGTGGGAGGAGAGAAGAGGGAAGGGCGAAGAGTAGCACTGAAAATACGGAAGAGAAAAGGAACCGGCTGTTATCTCTTGCATCGAGCCCGGTATTGTTTGGGTTATCATTGGCTGGGGATTTCGACTCAATGTATCGGCGGATGCAGCGTGCTTCTGTATTGCAGCCTCAACCTCTTTGCTCTTCGACTCCATTGAACCACCGTGTTAAACCACATAACCCCCTTCAGTCTGAACCTTCCCCCGCACCCTCATCCAACCCATCCTCGCTTGATTCCACACTGACCCCCAACCCTGCTCTCCCATGCCTCCGCTCGCCCCCAACTAGACAAAAGCCATCCACGCCGTTACCCCGCGAGCTGCCAAATACCTGGATACATTTTGTGAAAAACACTCGGGTTGCATTTGTGTTTGGATGAGGATGGCTTCGAGGAGGGACTTTTGGAAGTGTTTGGAAGATGCGGGGGATGAGTTGGTTATCGGTGATGGGGATGGAGGGAAGAGTAAGTCTGGAGTGGGGTGTGGTAATAGTTTAGTTAAGTGGCTGTGGAAGGGGAGATCGAGACGTTGGGCGGAGGCTGAGGCTGGAGCTAGCTGGCGTGAACTTTTAGTTTTGGAGGTAGGGGAGGTCAAGTGTGGGGGTCTATCAGGGAGTTGAGCAATCGTGGAGATGGGGAAGATCAGGATGTCGCGAGGTCGAGGTCAAAGCCAATGGCCAGGGTTGGGTTTGAGTCAAAGCTATGATGTTCACGATAGTTTGGAATTCGCGCATTCGAATAAAGAGTTATCCTTTGTCCATTATCCTGTGCTCATATTCACGTTCATGTGTATATCTTTCTTTCGTGCATCCTCATGTTTCTTAATTGCTTACTATTGTCAATCAGACTTTAATTCTTCCACTCTCTTCTTTGTTTTCTGATTTGCTGTATGAAATGTATCGGTAGATGTATATGTACATGTTACATGAGCAAAGGAAACACAGTGACGACAAGGGAGAAGAGACAAAAAGATGAAAGGAGTGAGGGCATAACAGTAAAGCATGACTGCGACAAAGACAGTGAGGTGGTACAGTAATGTACGTGCAAAAGTGCAGTGCATTTTTGCATGTTACAAGGGGTAGAGTAAGCTTGAGCTGTGAACCACTGCAAAAAGACATTTTGTAGGATGATGAGACAGTATGATAATTGAATTGTCCATCAGGAACGAACGGCTGCATCCCCCCTGCGCCGTTGAGGAAAGTCGAAAGTGAAATCTCAAATGTCAGAATGAAGGTGTTACAACAATTTCGGAGGGATAAATCATCCATGCGTGCTGCCGAATGTTAAAAGGTATGCGTTGAAGCTGCAGGGCTCGAAACCCGGCCCAAGAAAGAAGGCTAGGGTGTGTCAAGTAAAACTTGTGCAATGCGAAGGCTGTAGCAACTTCTGCATATAAAGCCATGCATGCACTGATACGAAGCGCCGTTGCTCATGGAAAGCGGGGTGGATAACAACAGGTCGTAATATCCCTCGTCCACATTATCGGTCACCGTTGAAAGGGAGGACATCGAGATGACGAGGAAGGACATGCGTTCATCTAATAATGTTCGTGATTCATTCTGAAAATGAGCCATGAGCTGTGGACCGGATGAGTATAGAGCGTTGACGATTCCGCACTTTGTTTCGGAACACTAGACAACCTTCTGCCTTGTTGACGGCGTCCTTGGACAGTGAAAACTTAAGGAACCGAACATCTCAGCGTTTGTCATACATGACGCTGACAGTAAACTGACCAGAAGTATGGCTCCTCCTCGGACGTCGGTAAGGTGTTCAAATTGCGATCGCGAATAACTTGGGACATGAGCAGAGGGTGTCGAGAACGAGTGATGGCCCAACACAGCGCTATCCTTGATGGATCCATAATAATTGATTTTGACTTGGTCGTAAACGACGCGTGTAGAAACCTATGTATTGTAAATTAATTAGCTCATCGACGAAGAGAATTTTGACGACGTACATATCTCCGAGTCCATTCCATGAAGCTGGAACATAGCACACATACTCTCCCTAGAGGCCGAAAGTAATCCCCCCGGTTGTGGGACCTCCATCACTAAATCGTTGAGACAATGATTTACCCTGGTGGGAGTTTGAATGTACATTCATTATTTAGTGATAAGATAACGCAATTTAATCCATTCCATTTGGCTTGCCGTCGCGACATCAAATGATATTCCCGAAGCCAGTATGGTACCACATTCTGAGTGTTTAGTATGATGCTTTCAGTCGGGAAGGAATTGCCAATGTACAAACATTAATTCAACTCTTGATAATTGTTTCTCAAGTCGTAACTTGAATGGTGTGAATTTTAAATGTATAAATTAATTCTCGATGAACTACAACTCGTAGCATGAAATAATACAACCGCGATGACATAGCTGGTATTTATGGAAACATTGACGAACTGGTCATCACTTTGACTCTGCAGTGTCCTGATGGCACCAGG